>JANIVI010000232.1:0-11307 GCA_030555755.1 Wickerhamiella kazuoi | reverse complement strand
GCGCCGCGCCGCCCGGGCGCGCCGGCGCCGAGCGCGTGTTCTACTCGGCGTACATCAAGGACGTGGTCCCCGAGATCGACCAGCGCCAGCTGCGCGCGGGGCTCGAGACGTTCGGCAAGGTCACGCACCTCCAAGTCGAGGCCGACAAGCTGCGCGCGTTCGTCGACTTCATCGACCAGGCCGCGCTCGACCGCGCGCTCAAGCGGCCGTCCCTGCAGGTCGGCCGCCACACAGTCTTCATCGAGAGCCGCCGCCGCCGCAAGCCCGCGGCCGCGCCCGGCAAGAGGACCGCATAAAGCATGTAGATAGACCTGCGCAGAAAAGGGGCCGCGGCCGCGCCGCCGATGTACCCCACTCAGTAAACTGCAGAAGCATTGCGGCCAGCCCCGCGGCCCAAAAACACGTCCCAGTGGCACAGCTGCGCGGCCACGGGCAGCTCGCCGTGCCGCCCGATCAGCGAGACGGCCTGCAGGTCCTCGGGGGTGTACCCGGCGGCGAGGCAGCTCGCAGCCTGCGCTAAAACAAGCGATCCAGCCGAAAACCGCATCGAACGATTGTGTTGTGTGCACAGCATTACGCCTGCGTCCATTATTTATGGTGCGCAGTGGGGCCCTGCCGGTCCGGCTCGGGCTGCCGCGCCCATGTCTTGAACCTTCCCAGCTTGGTGGGACGGAACATCGCACGAGGCCACGCGACATGGCGCGCGGCGGGCCGCGCGAGGGGGCGGCGGAGAGGAGCACAGAGAGCACGCGCTCCAAGTTCTGTGAATAGCAAATTTTTGTTTTTATCAAGTCTCTATAGTATACAAGCGCGCGAGCCTTCGTGCTCACGCCAGGCCGAGGTCCTTGCGGACCTGGCCGCGGCAGATGGGGTGGTAGCCGTTCTCGTTCGCCTTGAAGGTGGCGAGCGCGAGGTCGCGGTCGACCTTGTTGAGCAGGCGGTACCCCGGGCGCGTGTACTTCATGCGGCCGTTGGTGCCGAGCCACTTGGCCAGCGGGTGGTACTGCGACTCGAGCTTGCCGGCAATGGCGACGTGGAACCACGAGAGCAGGACCTCCGAGTTCTTGGAGGCAGACACGTTGTAGAGCTCCTCGAGCTTGGCGACGGCGGCGCTGACGTGGGGCTGCGCGTCGAGCTTGTCGGCGAGCGCGGTCAGGAACGGCGGCAGTTGCGTGTTGTTCCAGTCCTTGATGTCGTCGCGGCTGGCCCACGCAAAGTCGCCCGAAGCGGCGGCGGCGGCCCAGCGCTCGGCAAGCGCGTCGACCGGCGCGCTGAGCGTCGTGTCGAATTTGGGCATGCCCTGGGGCATGCCGGGCGCGTAGAGCCACGTCTTCCAGTCGATGGAGTCGAGCTTGGCCTTGGCCGCGGGCTCGCTAAAGTGCTCGTACAGCGTCTCCTTGAACTCAAGCGAGTCGAGCGACTTGCCCTCGAACTTCTTAAAGTAGAACGGAATGAACTTGTCCCACGCAGCCTGGCCGAGCAGCACCTCGAGGTAGTAGAGGAAGGCCGAGCCCTTCTCGTAGGGGACCGACGAGTACGCGTCGTCGGGGTCGATGCCCGTGAGATCGATGACGAGCGGCGAGATCGCGTCGGCGCGGTCGCCGAGCGTCTTGAGCGTCTCCTCGAGCTTGCGCCAGCCCTGGATGAATTCGAACTGGCGGAACTTCTCGCCGTGCAGCGCGCCGAGGATGCGGCGCTCGAGGTAGACGGTCCAGCCCTCGTTGAGCCACATCTCCTCCCACGAGTTGTTGGTCACGAGGTTGCCGCTCCACGAGTGCGCGAGCTCGTGGGCCACCACGTCGACGAGCGTGCGGTCGCCGGCCACGAGCGTCGGCGTGACGAACGTCATGTTGGGGTTCTCCATGCCGCCGAACGGGAACGACGGCGGCAGCACGAGCAGGTCGTAGCGCTTCCACGCGTAGGGCAGCACAAGCTTCTCGGCAACCTGGATAAAGTTCTCCATGTCCTCCTCGAACTCCCACTTGGCGGCGGCGAGCTGGCTCGGCTCGCAGTAGACGGCCGAGCGCGGGCCGATGGGCGCGCTCTCGAGCGCGCCGCTGGCGATCGCAAACAGGTACGACGGCACGGGGATGTCCTGGCGGAAGCGGTAGATGCCGCGGGCCTCGGCCTCGGGCGCGTCCTCCTTGACGGCGGCGGCCACGACGGGGTGCGCCGACTCGACCTCGAGGGTCAGCGGCGCCTTCACCGAGGGCGTGTCGAAGCACGGGAACAGCGAGCGCGCGTGGATGGGCTGGCACTGCGAGAACAGGTACGGCGCCTTCTTGTCCGCCGTCTGCTCGGGGTCGAACCACTGCAGCGCCGTGCACTCGGGCGTGGTCTCAAAGTCGAGCGCGAGCTCGGTCTTGGCCGCGGGCTGCGCGGGCAGCGCGACGGTGAGCGCCGCGCCGAGCGCCGGCGTCGCCTTAGCGAGCTCGAACTGCGCGGCCTTGCCGTCCACGCGCGCGGCCGACACCTTAAGGAAGCTCGTGTCCAGCACGATCTCGGCGGCGTCGACCCGGTCAAAGACGTAGCGTACGCTGCCGCTCAGCGTGCGCGCGGCCCAGTTGACCTTCAGTTTCACGTCCGTGGACGCGAGCGCCAGCTTGGCGTAGTTGGACAGCGTCGACGGGTCGGCTCGGGGCATGTCGAGGGCAGGTGGGGTGGTGAATCGTGCCAGGCTGCGCCGTGTAAGCTTTATGCAGGGCCTGCAAAAGGGAGATCACGGCACCAGAGGCGGGGAAAAGCGGGGCGAACCCGGGCGATTCGGCCGCTTTCTTGATAGGAGTATCCGGTGGCCTGTCTCTGCGCCCCCTGTTGCTCGGCTCAGTAAAAATTCGTGAGCCGTGCGCTTGCGCGCGCGCGGCTCGGCTACCGGCGCGGCCAGGTGCCACTTCCGGAACCGAGTCGCGACCGGGCCGTGTGCGTGCGGCTGCCCTGACCGCATGTGGGGGAGAGAGTCCTGCTGAAGCTTCGCCCTAGCCCTCAAGCGCTGCCCAGAAAACGTTGGGAGCACTGCGTGCGTGCCCTTTGGCCTGAGGGCAAGGCCTGAGGGCAAGGCCAAAGGGCGAGGCCAGAGGGCAGTGCCCGAGGGCATAGCCCTAGCAGTCACACGCGACTCACGCGCGACGCCCCCGGACGGCTCACTAAGGGTCCCGGACAGCCCCGGGAAGCTTCTCACCACCATGCAGATCTTCGTCAAGACCCTGACCGGTAAGACGATCACCCTTGAGGTGGAGTCTTCGGACACCATTGACAATGTCAAGTCCAAGATTCTGGACAAGGAGGGCATTCCCGCCGACCAGCAGCGCCTGATTTTCGCCGGCAAGCAGCTCGAGGACGGCCGCACCCTTTCGGACTACAACATCCAGAAGGAGTCGACTCTCCACCTGGTGCTCCGCCTCCGCGGTGGTGCCTCGGTTATTGAGCCCTCGCTCAAGGCTCTGGCCTCCAAGTACAACGTCGACAAGGCCGTCTGCCGCAAGTGCTACGCCCGCCTGCCCCCGCGTGCTACCAACTGCCGCAAGCGCAAGTGTGGCCACACTAACCAGCTGCGCCCCAAGAAGAAGTTGAAGTGATCGATACGCCCCCTCTTCATCTTGCACACCCTTATCCTGGGACGCCCTGTTGCTGGCGCCCTGGTTATGGCATGGCCTCTGCCTTGTGCATGCTACGTTCGTAATTATATTGTAGCAACCATGTTTACATGCGCATCTGTAAATACCCCGACTCTTTTTATGGTGCCTAGTCGGCGCGGCTGCCGGTGCCTGATTGCTCACCACCGCGGCGACTCCTTGCAAGGTGGCGCCACGTTTACGCCTCGTTGAAGCCGCCATTTGTCAGGAGCCTCGAGCCCGTCAGACCGTCCGCAACTCGACGCATGCGGCTATACAAAGATAGTATACCAGTATAAAGTGCTTCTCACGACAGGATGCGAGCTGATTGACTCGAGAACCAAAGGCCGGGCGCCCCTGACCCGCAGCGGGCGAGCTCGGCTGGCGGCGGTGCCGCGCTTTCATGCGGCCACTATTGCTTGCGCCACGAAGAGGTGGGGCGTCCACCTCATTTTATCCCGTGTCTATTGCACGTGGCCCGCACACTAGACTATAGGTTAGTTGGCTTTCCTTCGCGGTTATTGCTATAGGACTATGCCAAGAGCATTACCACAGTTTAGTAACGCCGAGCGCTGCTGCAGCGCCTCGCCCACACGTGCAGACGCCCACTTCGGTTTGTCATGTCGACACTTGAGTGCAGCCACCGCAAGCTCAATTACGTTAATGGCAGGCCAGCTGAGAATTGAGACATGCACGGCGCTTGACAAATGAGAGGAGACAACCCCAGCTAGGCTGCAAGCCGGGCGTCTCACACAACTCATCAAATTCGGAGATCCGACATTGTGGGGGTGGCGAGGGTAAGATATGCGCTCTCGCGGATGGGCATCCAACTCATCAAGCATCGTCATTGGCCCGATGCTCCCGCTGTAGACTTGAATCATAATTACGTGTATGCACGGCACTGCTGGAGAGGGGGTTTCTGCAGCCTGCACGGCCCGGTGGCGCCGATCGAGCCCGCGGCTGCAGCGGGTGAGCCGCACCGTGGCGTCGCAAGGTAAAAACGGCTGTGTCGAGGATGAAAACTATCTAAAAACAGACAGGACTGAGCAAAGAGACCTGATATCAAAGGGCTCGGAAGCTCAAGAGTCGGAGAGGTGATATACACTAGTTTAAAGGGTTTACCCAGTGCGTGAATTACCGCCGCCGGCCCCTTTCTGACCGAGGGCTCGGCATGCTGCATAGTAGTCAGAGCACGCCATGCACCCGCGTTGCTACTGCAGCTGAGCCACCGGCCGTACATAAATACGCCCTGAGAGTGATCTTGTCCCCATCTCTCTGAAAATGGCTCCTCGTACTTTGAAAGGAAAGGTTGCGTTTATTACTGGCGGTGGCAAGAATCTCGGTGGCCTGACGGCCCGCGAGTTTGCCAAGCACGGGGTAAAGGCTCTGGCTTTGCACTACAACAGCCCTGGCTCGAGGGCCGAGACTGAGGAGTTGGCGGCTGAGCTTAACAAGCAGGGTGTGAAGACTGTGGCAATCCAAGCCGATCTCACCAGTGCTGCTGCCGTTGCTAAGTTTTTCGAGGAGGCTGTGGAGGCCGTCGGCCGCCCCGACATTGCCATCAACAACGCTGGCAAGGTGCTCAAGAAGCCGATTCTCGAGACATCCGAGGAGGAGTTCGACTCTATGTTTGCCATCAACACGAAGGCGGCGTACTTCTTCATCAAGGAGGCTGGTAAGCACCTGAACGACAACGGGTCTTTGATTACTCTCGTCACCTCGCTTCTTGGTGCTTACACGCCCTTCTACTCGACCTACGCTGGCGCGAAGGCACCCGTTGAGCACTTCACTCGTGCTGCATCAAAGGAATTTGGTGAGCGTGGTATTTCTGTCAACGCTATTGGCCCTGGTCCGATGGACACCCCTTTCTTCTACGGTCAGGAGTCCAAGGATGCGCAGGCCTTCCACAAAACTGCCGCTGCTCTTTCAAAACTGTCCAAAACCGGTCTCACCGACATTGAGGATATTGTGCCCCACATTGTCTTCCTTGCCACTGAGGGCTGGTGGCAGACTGGCCAGACGACGCTCCTCAACGGTGGCTACACTACCAAATGAGTCGACCATGCGCTCAGGTAGTGCCCACATCAGTGCTATAGGGACGATCCTGATTTTTTAGGTTAAAGTTTTTTCTGTAGTGAATATTTGCAGACAGGAGCGAAGAGGTATAGAGGCGGAAAACGATGTAGTGAAGGGGCGGGCTGCCCGAGACGACTGCTAGCGCGGGTGGCGTGCGGCTCGCACCGCGCAAGCATGCCGGCTGCAGTTCTGCGCGATTTAGGCCTCACATCGGACTCTGTAAGCCCGCCGCACGGCGCGCATCTTGCGTCTGCGCGTTACCGCCACGCCGTCAGACCGATCGGGCTAGGGTAGCCAAGAAGGGGTGTGTAAAATCGGCGCTAGTCGGTGGATTTACTGGTAAGAGTCTCGGAGAGGACCAGAAACAAGAGTACCTGGCGGAAAAATAAGGTAAAAATATCATAATACGTAGCATATTTGGCCCAGCTGTGCCCATGAGAGTGCACCTATTAGTTGGTGTCGTCCGGACTTTCACCCTGCGCCAAGCCGGAGTCCATGAATTATAATGCGTCTTTCACCATAGTAACATGGATATGCTTTGGTTGCTATAGGAAGTACCCGTGGGGAGATTCTCGATCGGCTGCTCTACTCTGTGAGTAGCGTCGATTTGGCTTTTGAAATTGCCCAGAGCAGCCTGCTGAACTCGACCAACACGACCACAGGTGCAGTTAAATATACCACCATGCGCCTTAAAATTTTGATTAAATTTGGTTTTTGGAGCGGAAGCCTTACTTCTCCTCATTTGAATACGACCTTGTCAGGCGCCTACGTGCCCCATCATGCCGCTCGCCCGAGTGCCTGGACGGCGGTCCTCCATGTGCTCGCCACCGGAGCGCGTCACTTGAGCCACGAAAATGCAGACACTGAAACAGTCCTTCACTGTGTGTTAACGTGGTTTCTTACAGCATTTACATACACAAGTAGCCTGTGTAGGACTGGCCGCTATATATCCACGTGAGCCTTCACCGTGCTAGTGACCGTGCCACGAGCCGCCCACTAGATGGCCTTGCCGAGGCTGGTGCCGCACGCGCATGATTATTTTTCCTGTCACGCCACCATATCGCGCAGCGGCCTCGGAATTTTTCATATTGAGGTCGCGTGCAGCCGCGACACTGGCCGATCGGACTCTTCTTGGCAGCGGCTTTGCAATTTCCGTCTTCGAATGCCACATTTTAGCATTGCTATTGTCGCCGCGCGCCCCCGCACGTGCAGTACCTACCACAGTTTCTCACGTTGTCTGTCGTCTGCAGCCCCCGGTCTCACCGAAATAGAGGCGGCTCCCCCGAAACCCTTAGTCCTGTGCGCGGCGTTTGACTAATGAGTCGCCCGGGCCGGGGCAACACTGTAAGCTTCGTGGAGCTTTGAGGACCCTATAGTTGGAGCAAGAAGCTTGCCAGCCGGTGGCGTAGCTGAAAAATGCGCTCTCTAATGGCGCAAACCACTCGGGGCTCCTTCATTGGCCCGATCGGCGTACGCTGGGCGATCCAAGCCGGTCTGCATGGAACGAGAGAGGGGGTACCCTGCAGCCTGCAGGGCTCGTCTCGGTGGCGCCGATCGGACTAGCGCCGCGGCGGGTAAGCCGCACCGTGGCGTCATAGCCTGCGGGAGAAACACATGCAAAACCGCACTCTACTTGAAAAACAAATGGTCATATTTCGGCGAAATCTAGAATACTGCGGCTGAGACCATAGCCGCTACAAGGATGCCCAGGTGGGCAGGCCCCTCTGGCCTCCTAAGCTGGGCCGTTGCCACTTTTCCCCCCTTCTACCTTGACTCTGCATGCTGCATGAGAGTCCATGCGCCGCATGCATCGACGTTGCTACCCCGGCTCAGCCGCAGCGCGTGCATAAATAGCGAGTGCGCGCCGCTTTCAACACATCTCTTCTACAATGGCTCCTCGTACACTGAAAGACAAGGTTGTTTTCATCACCGGTGGTGGCAAGAACCTCGGTGCCCTGACGGCTCGTGAGTTCGCTAAGCATGGTGTCAAGGCCCTCGCCCTGCACTACAACAGCCCCGGCTCTCGGGCTGAGACCGAAGCACTTGCTGCTGAGCTGAACAAGCAGGGCATCAAGACCGTTGCGATTCAGGCCGACCTGACGCGCGCTGATGCGGTTACCAAGTTCTTTGAGGAGGCCGTTCAGGCCGTTGGGCGTCCTGACATCGCCGTTAACAACGTTGGCAAGGTGCTCAAGAAGCCGATCCTTGAGACATCCGAGGAGGAGTTCGACTCTATGTTTGCCATCAACACGAAGGCGGCGTACTTCTTTATCAAGGAGGCCGGTAAGCACCTCAACGATAACGGCTCTTTGATCTCGATTGTCACGGCTCTTCTTGGTGCCTACACGCCCTTCTACTCGACCTACGCTGGCGCGAAAGCGCCCGTTGAGCACTTCACGCGCGCCGCCTCCAAGGAGTTTGGTGAGCGTGGCATCTCGGTCAACGCCATCGGCCCTGGCCCCATGGACACGCCTTTCTTCTACGGCCAAGAGTCGAAGGAGGCTGTGGAGTACCACAAGCAGGCTCCCGCGCTGTCGAAGTTCTCCAAGACTGGTCTGACAGACCTTGAGGATGTCGTTCCTCACATCCTTTTCCTCGCGACTGAGGGCTGGTGGCTGAACGGTCAGACTTATTTGCTCAACGGTGGCTACACCACCAAATAAGCTTTTCTGATAAGCTTTTCTGAGGTGGGCCATCTTAAGTCAGTGACTCCATAGGTTGCATGCTATAGAAATCTGTTGAGTGGAATTCGTTTGAGTACGTACGAGAGAAAAATAAAAATGAATAAATTAGCGTCTTGGCGGCGTGAGTCACGGCTGCTGTGAGCTGCTGTATTGCTCGTACCGCGCAAGCATGTCGGCCACTGCGTTGCGCAGAATCGGCTTCACTATTATGTCCTGAATGCCGGCCGCACGGCAGGTGTCCTGCGTTTGCTGATCGCTATAGCCCGTAAGAGCTACGATCGGGTAGGGATATCCCAAGGTTGTTCGAATGATCTGCGCGGCTTCGAGTCCATTGAGCCTGGGCATGACAAGGTCCATGAAGATGACTGTGTAGTGGACACCATCGCGGATAGATTTCTCGACAAGCCGAACGACCGTTTCACCATCACTCGCTGTATCCACTTGGCTCACTCCACATGAACGCAGCATGCGAACCATGATTTGTACATTGAGACTGTTATCGTCGGCGACGAGGATTTTGAGATCAGGGTGCGTCCCGGCCAAAAACTGGCGGCGACGCACAGCAGCAGGGCTGTCCTCCTGGGTTGAAGATGAAGTCAGTGCATCGCCGAACGTAGCCGACACCGGCGAGACGAACGGCGCCGGCGACGTTGTAGCCACAAGCCGCGCTGACACAGAGGGGCTGATGCCGTTACTGTCAAGCGCTCCCTCATCAGCGCCAACACTCGACGTAGACTTTGCAGACCGCTTCGGTGCGAGAGACAGATTTGAGTTTGCGGACGCACTATTCGTGTCCGAATATGGCAAGTCGCTTTTACTCTGCTGCCCCGAAGCACGCGCGGTGAGCCCTCCGATCAGCGAGCTCACCACGGACTGCCGCTTGACGTGACCACTAGTACCCGGTCCGGCATCTCCCACAGCTTTGTAGTTAGAATCAACAAGGGACAGTGCGGGCGGCGGAGCCGCGCTTGCCTTATTGAGCGACACTTTGCGCACCTCACCAGGGGAAACGGAAGAGGTGAAGAAAAGCTCACTGTGATTCCAGCGCATGGTCGGGCTCTCCAAGTCGAGCAGCGCCGCTTGCGGGGATAGTACCCGCACAGGGGTCCGGAAAATAACACAGGCACCGCTTCCCTCAGCCGAGAAAACGGAGACGTAGCCGCCTAAAACTTCGGCCAGCTGCTTGCACATAGACATTCCCAGACCTGTGCCCTGGTGACGCTTATTGAATGCATCGTCACCCTGCACAAATGGTTCGAAAACACGCGCCAACTGTCTTTCGGAAATGCCCATTCCATTGTCATTGACGACAATCTCAAGCATCGACAGCGGCGGAGGCAAGCGTCGAGTACCACGAACGTACGGAGCGAGAGAGATTTGCGTATCCACATGACTGCGGAAGCGCACTATCACCGAGACTGAACCGTTCTGGTCGCTGAATTTGATTGCATTTGACAGAATGTGGCCTATGATCTGTACCATTCGCTGAAGGTCACCAACGAGTGGCATGTCGCGAAGTTCGGGAGGGTTCGTTCCAAATGTGATTGCGAGACTCTTTGCCTCGGCGCGCGCTTTGAACATGTTGTCGAGGCTATCAAGAAGATCGCGGGCCACAAAGTCACCCATTTTTGGGGTCATGTCGATCTGTGATCGCGAGAAGGCGAGAAGCTCATTCAACAGCTCCATGAGTACACGCGCGGACTCAATAATCACCTTCAGTGACACACGAATGCGCGCGATGTTGCTTTCGCTCAAAGTTACGGAAGTCATTCCCATGATGCCGTTGAGCGGTGTCCTCAGTTCATGCGTGATGTTGGCAATGAACTGACTCTTGGCCTTGTTAGCATTCTCGGCGAGTAGCCGCGCCTCTTGTGCCTCTTGAGTCCGCTCTCTGACCTGGTCTTCGAGGTATAAGTACTGATTGTTAAGCTTGTCAACCATGGCGTTGTACTCATCGACCAGATCGTCGAGCTCATCCCGATACGCACGGTTGAAAACCCGGAGTTTAGAGGGCACATGGTAGCCACGAGAAAGATCAATGGCCATTGTAGACTCAGGCATCTGACTGGTCTGGAGCGGCTTGATCCGCCTGAACCAAGGCTGCTTCTTCGGCGTAAAAAGTGGCTCACCAAAATGTTTCTCCTGGGGAGGACTCTGCGAATTCACAACAATGAGACACCCATTCTCTCCAGTCGAGTGGGTTGGGATGTCGCTGTTGAGCAACGTCGCGCCAGTGTCAGTGCTGCCGTTCAGAGGGTGTACTGCAGCATTAATGGGCGGCGTGGGTCCATTCTCATCGATACCGAAAGCGTTGGCCTGGTGATTACTAGTGTCACCGGCGCTACCCATCGCTGCACTTTGTCGTTTACTTGCTGGTCCGCGGTATGCTACTGGCATTGAGGAAGCAGTTGCATCTGACTCCAGCGAAGGAGCTTCGTTGGACTTGTTGAACCCCGAGTGGCCATCGCGGCGTGCGCCCTCAGCGTCGACAAATTCGCTGCCGCTTCGAGGGGTAGCAATTTTCTCATTGTATTCAGCAGCCTTCTGCGATTGGCATTTTTTGGCCTGGTGTTGATCAAGTAGCGCACCAAGCCGGTAGGGGAGCCACCAGCGAAACGTCTTCGTCCCGGGAGTGACTTCACCGGGCTTCTGGGTTAGCCCACGGGGAGCCAGGCCCATACCATCGTAGATCCGATACAACGGCTCCGTCATCACACGGCCTACTGGGATAATCAAGAGCAAAACAAGACCAAAGATTCCCAGGCATATCCCAATTAGTTTGTTTGAGGCGCCCCAGATTGGCGCGTAAACGTTTTTCCGTGGCACAGCCACGCAAACGAGCCAACGTTGACCCATGATCTCGATAATAGAATAGCCAACAGATGCCGACGGCATATCCGGGGTGTGGGTATTCAGCAGCGCGCCGGAGTCAGGGA
>JANIVI010000231.1:0-11364 GCA_030555755.1 Wickerhamiella kazuoi | reverse complement strand
ATCGGGCGCGAACCCCTGGCCTCGAAAGCCGCAGGCCCGCCCAGATGCCGCAGATCCAGCGCCGTACGCGGGTCTCAGCCAATATTAGCGCAGTTTCTGTTAGCCACGTAGCTCTAGATGAGACCACCGTCGCCTCTGGCAGCGCCCACAATCTCGCCCAGTGTGCATATGCGGCTCTTTATCGTGACTCGATTGCAGCATCGGCGCCACCACGAGGGGCCACTTGGCGGGCCACGCTGCACATGCTCGCCCGACGCGCGCTAGGGTTGGGCCGCGAGCACCAGGTTCCGTGGGAGTACTGCATGAGTTGGAGGGGGGCGCGCATACCCCAAAAAAAAGATTTGGCCGCAACGGCGCCTAAGCGGCGAGCCGTCTCTTTGCGAAAGTACGCTGGTAGTTTGCACAATAACGGTCATTTTTATAGCAGGAAAAAGACTAAGTTCCTGATAGGCCCGTTGCTTTGGCGGCACGCGAGCAGCTGGCAGGTCGGGCTGCCGGCGCAGAGTTGGCATCATCACGTGATAACGCTCCTTGAGGTTTCAGGCTGCACGACGCTTCGCGTGATTTTTTACATAGGGCCCAAAAAAAATCTCGGATCCCGACGTGCGGTCAGAGCGCGAGTCCGTGTATCAACCAGTTTCCGATAGTCCCCAGTGGCCTTGGTGGAGACCTCACTTGTCACGCGCGCGTCTGTGAGACCTTGCCCGTAAATTTTCGCACGTCTCCGCAGCGCGAACTTAAAGGACGAGCCTGGCCCTTGTCTGGTACAGGCTTCGTGTTACCCCCCAGAGTTTCCGCAGTCATTCGGTGACCGCACGACCCCATCTGCATTCCAGCGACTAGACTTTGGCCAACAAAGCTACGAGGATGCCCACGGCCAAAGAGGCCACTGACGCTGCCACCCTTGTCGGAGCGTCCGTCGCCATGGCTGGCGCGGTTCAGACTGTGAACGGCGTGCCGCAGCTGTCACGCAAATTCGTTGCACGACGCATTTCCGAAGGCGAAACAGGTCGCCTCAAGGAGGAGCTCAAGTGTCAGGCCTGTGGCAAAGGCTACAAGCACGTGAGTTCGCTGGCCAAACACTTATGGGAGCACACGCCTGAGTGGAATGTGACCTCCAAGCTGCTCATCTCCAAGCATCAACAGGTTCAGCTGCTCGAGGCTGCTTCGATTCTCGTCTCAATGAACGAGGAGGACGAGGATCTCGCCGTGGCCGCGGAGAAGAATGCGGCCAAGGAGGAAGACGACGATGACGACGACGACGATGACGACGGCGACGACAACGACGACAGTGAAGGTGATGGCGACAGCAGCGGCAGCCGGCGCACAGGTCTGCGCCGCGGGCTCGTCCGCCAGACCACGCCTAGCATGCAGGCGCCTGTGCTCACAAGCGACGATTCAATGAGCCCGGAGGCTGAGACAGCGGGTCCGCCATCGGCCGCACGGTCTGGCCGCACAAGCTCGCTCCATGCTGCGACCCTGCCGTTATCTGTGACGCCGCCCGCGACGGTGCCCAGCACGCCCGAGGTCCCCGTGTCTTCGGCGCGGTCCATCTCCAAGCATACCCCGCTGCACCACAAGGCGCACCGCCGCATCTCGATCTCGAACGGCCACGGCGCTTCGCCGTCGCTGGCCTCGTCTCTTCTCGGTCGCGCGCTACACGGCGAGCTGCACGGCTCCCCGCTACCTGACTCGTGGGCCCGCGACGAAGAGCACCTAGCCCCGCGCCGCGGTCGCCGGCGGTCCACCTTCAGCCGCATCGAGGATGCCGTCGATAACGAGACACGCGACGGTCTGCAGGACCCGCATGAGAAGGAGGGTTCCGCCGGCATTTTCGGCGATATGGAGGACTGAGTTGCGCCAGTGCGCGTGCAATTCAGAAACTCTCCAGCCTACCACCCCCTGCATGCGGGCAGTCCGCCCTGCACTTTTAAGTTAATTCCTATCTAGGGCAATTCAGCTAATGATTACCATGTCCCAAAATATTAAGCGTACACCGGCCTGACCACGGCCGCCCAGGGATCAAGCACGCGCACGTGTGGGGGTGGTCCCTGCATCACATGCCAGGCGCATATGCAGGTCCGCCTGCGGGAGCAGAAAAAAGACATACAATGCCGTCAGCGCGCAACTCATATACACCATCTACACTCACAGCGATGTTCTCTGTGCCTATATCTGTTCTTTGTGCCTTCATGGCCAGCGTTGCGGCGCAGACTGCGGCGACCCCACAGTCGTATGACGGAAATACATTTGCGCCGGGCACAGTACTCGAGTCTTACACGGACAACTTTCTCAGCGCATACCTACCCTTGCGCAGCGGTGCACCCCTAGAGACACCAGCGGCCTCGCAGGATACTCCTACTGTGCCTTCAAGCTCCGCAGTGGCAAGCGCCGAGCCCGCAGCCCCCAAGTCCTCGTCCAGCGGGTTAGTCTCCAGTACCGCGTCGTCGTCTTTGACTACGGCCCCTACAGTACCTAGCCCCACCACCACGTCCACTAGCACCTCAACTACCACAATCTTCTCGTTCACCACGATCACTCTCCCGCCCACACCCACCTCGACGTTTACAGAGGAGGACGTCACCACGGTAACCCTTCCCTGCGCCTGCGCGGACAACGGCACCGTCACTGCGCTCTCCACGGCTACTAGCAACTTGGTAACAACCTCGGTAGCATTTTCCGTTCCTGCGACTGTCACTGAAACCGTCCATCAGCCCGTCGTCATTGGCGTTCCCACCCCAACCACCGAGTCCGGTGATGCGACCCTATGGACGGGCGCTACACCGGTGCCAGCACCGCCCACGACGACTGGAGGTGGTGTCTGTGGATACCTGTCGCCATTTGCTACGACTATCGTCATCACTTCAACAGGCTGGGTGACCGTGCGCGGCGTCGACCCGCGCACGACGAGCGTGCTGCTGCTGACTCTGGAGTAGCAGCTCCCCCATCACCACCACTGCTAATTTTATTGCTATTTTGCCGGGCAAAGTCCCCGCTGCTTTATGCGGGATGGATAGAATCTACTTATATGTACAACAAACATGCCCCCACACGCGCCTAGTTCACGTCCAGGTATTTTTTGAACGCCTCGTGCTCGTTCTGCTGGTACGGGCGCGGGCCTAGAATGCGGATCAAGTCCTGGCGCGTGAGCACTTCCTTGGACAGCAGCTCCTCCGCCACTGCCGTCACCTGCTCACGGTGGTCCGAAAGCAGCGTGCGGCACGAGTCGTAGGCGCTCTTGATGATCTTGGCAACTTCGGCGTCAATCAGTCCATCAGTCGCCTCGGAGTAGCCCTTGGCCACGGAGCCCGGCTGTCGCTCAAGGTGCACGGCACCGATCTTAGGCGACATACCATAGTCCATAACCATCGCACGGGCGATGCCAGTAATGCGCTTGAAATCGTCGGATGCACCGACCGTCACAGATGGGAAAAATAGCTCCTCGCTCACGCGACCGCCCAGCGCCACCGTCATCAAGTCCATCATGCGGTTCTCCGTCGTGATGTGATTGTCTGACGGCAGCAGCTGCGCATAGCCCAGCGCTGCAGCGCCGTGCGGCACAATTGTTACCTTGACGAGTGGATCAGCATAACGCAGGAACCAGCCGGCCACGGCGTGGCCCGCCTCGTGGTATGCTACAATCTTGCGTTTGTCGGCGGGGAGTACGCGCGAGCGGCGCTCAAGACCGGCAATGACACGGTCAATCGCCTGCTCGAAGTGCTTCATCTCAATTATCGAAGCGTTTTCGCGCGCCGCCGCCAAGGCTGCCTCGTTGCACGTGTTAGCGATGTCAGCACCAGAAAAGCCTGGTGTCATGGCCGAGAGCTTGCCAGGAAGCTCCTCGATCTTCTTGTCAAACTTGATCTTCGAGAGGTGCACCTTATAGATATCCTTACGGCCCTCGAGCGTCGGCAGGTCAATCGTGATGTGACGGTCAAAGCGTCCAGGGCGCAGCAGCGCCTTGTCCAGAACATCAGCGCGGTTGGTACCGGCCAACACAACAACGTGCTCATTCGAGCCAAAGCCGTCCATCTCGACCAGCAATTGGTTCAGCGTCGCCTCGCGCTCGTCATTGCCGCCACGGATATTCGCGCCCGTACGCGCCTTGCCGATGGCGTCAATCTCATCGATCCACACCATGGCCGGCGCCTGGTCCTTGGCCTTCTTGAACAGGTCGCGGACACGAGAGGCACCAACACCCGAAAACATTTCCACGAACTCCGAGCCCGACACGGCAAAGAACGGCACGCCCGCCTCGCCGGCGGTCGCCTTAGCCAGCAGCGTCTTACCTGTGCCCGGCGCACCGCTCAAGATGGCGCCACGCGGGATCTTGGCGCCAAGGCGCTCATACTTGGCAGGCTCCTTGAGGAAGTTGACGAACTCCATAATTTCCACCTTGGCCTCATCCATACCAGCAACGTCGTCAAAACGAACCTTGACATCCGTCTTGGGGTCGTACAGGTGCGCCTTGGTCTTGCCAATACCAAATAAGCCACCGGGGCCACCGCCACCGCCGCCACCGCGAGCGCCCTGCGTGCCCGCGCGGCGGCCCATCCAAACTAAGAAACCGAGGAACATAAGTGTGGGCAGCAGCGTGAACAGGCTCGACACAACGCTGCCTTCCTCAGTGTAGTTGATGGGGATGCGGTCGCGAGCAGCAATCTTGAGCTCATCCTGCGCCTCTTTCATTTGGCGCTCGAACGTGTCGACTGAGCCAATGGTGAAGGCGGCCACTGGCGCCTGCTTGTTACCACGCAAGTACACGCGCACCTGCCCGTTGTTGACCACCGTCAAGCTGTCAACCTGGCCACGGTCAAGATAATGCGTCTTGAACTCGCGATAAGTGATCTCAGGGACATAGTCGGTCGACGCAAGGAAGGACATGAGGAACGCGATACCAAACACAGCCCAGAGAATCTTGGTCACATTGATCTCAAATTCGATGAACCGCATGGGCGAGTTGTTATCGCCGCCGCTACGTTTGCCGCCGCCGCCCTGGCGCTTGGGGCTCTCCTCGTCGCTCTCGCTCGAGTCCTCGTCGTCCTTCCGCGACTGCTTACGCTCGGTATTTCCATCTGAGTCGGGCATAGCCGCACGGCCAAGCTGCTCCTCGAGGCGCTCTTTGCTCTCTTCGAGGTCCTCGTCGCTCTTGTTACTGCGCTCGCTGGCGGCCTTGTTGGAACCGGAAGTGGCCGCTGTGGCATCGCGCCGGCGCCGCGAGCCCCATCTCCGGGGCTTGCGGTCGCTGCCGCCCACATCGTTCTCAGGCGAGCCCGAAAATAGGCGCAAGCCCAACGCCAGCTGCCGGGCGGCAGGGGCGCGCGGGCCAGGCGCAACGGGCGACAAGCACAACAGCGCCCGCGGCGACGAGCCCGTGCTGAAATGCACCGGTCGTCCAGCGTGCGCTAAGGCCTTCCACAGCCCCAGCCGCGGCGCGGGCCACAGTCGCGTGGCGTCCAGCGCCACAGCCCTTGTGAGCCCAAGCATGTCGGGTACGATGGCAAGTTAGTCAGGCTGCTAGCTTGATCAGCACCTGGGGCCTCGCCGGCGAGGGCTTGATGATGTCCCAACCTAAGCACCCTGAGCAGATTAGGCGAGCTCGCATCCGCAGTCAAGTCGCCCCCGCCGGGTGGCCCGCCCGCCACAGGGACCCGGCAACAGGGCCGCCGCCTGTTGGTGCGTGCGGGTATGTGATTGGTATAATAATGGCTTTATACTGACGGTAGCAGGGTAGAAATGTTACATAGCGGGCGGTTAAAAAAATCCGTCCGAGTTGTTATAAATATTATTGGTCATGAACATGGTCTCGTTTGCAAACTGAATGCCCATGTCCGGGAAAAGCTCGTTGGCGACCGCGTCAAACGAGTCGCGTTTGTCGAATGGCAGCTTCTCAAGCAGGCCCTCTGTCGCGTATGCAGGCGAAACGGCTGTGTTCGGCGTGTTCCCCAAGCTGGTAGGCGTCGGCCGTTCCGTCTGGGCTCGGGTCTTTGGCCCGGCGCGCGCCCAGTAGCAGGCGTCTATGATGTCGGCGAAAACGAAGCCGAGATCACCGCCAAACCAGTCGGAGCGCGGGCCATCAAGCGCATGCACATGCGCCTCGCGCACTTCGCGCACGAGCTGGCTGTCGCCCTGGCTCTTCTCGTCCGGGTGCACAACGCCCTTGAGGAAGAGCGCAACGACGGCATTGAGCGTCATTAGCACCGAGCCACCACTCAGGCCGAACGGCTCCGCGGCAAGCTTTTTTGAAAGGTCAAGAACCTCGCGCGCCGAGTCAGCGCAAACTCTAAGCGAGTGCAGGACCCGCTCGAGCTCTGCTGGCGACGCAGCCGAAGGCGCTCCAGGAGGGCTGTGCTTATCTTTGGTACCGTTCTGCGCCCCGTTCAGCGCGGTATTACGCAGCTCCACCAAGTGACGGCGCACCTTGGCCGGCAGCCCGATTGTCTGGCGGTGCACAAGCATGATCATCTGGTGGTAGCAGCTCAGCAGATACAGGGGGTACACTTGCATGCAGTTCTGCTTGGACTGGAACGGTGCAGGGTCGAGCAGCTCGTTTTTCTCATTGAGGATCAGCACGGACGGCAACCCATCGCGCCACTTGCGAAGCTCCTTGTCACAGGCAATGACATCGTCCATGATCTCCAGCGTCGAGCGCGCCTCCGACTGGGACGAAAAGAGACGTTCGTAAATCCGCCGATATACAACAATCAGCTGCACCGTCGAAGGCAGGCTGACAAGGTCTGATGTGAGGGGAAACTCGGGGAGCGGTGGAGCGCTAAAGTCCATGCCTGTCGCGTCGGGCTTGCCCAGCTGTGCTGCCATAATACCATCCTGCGTGTACGCGACCCACCACAGTACGAGGCGCCGCATCCGTGTGTGCTCATCGAGGCCAACATAGTGTGCGCCACGGTTCAAGCCAATGTCTTTGGCTACGTTGATTGTAAACGACGTAAAGTGCGACACAATCTGAGGTAGGCAGAGAACATTGCCCGCTAATAAGAATAGTAACAGGCCTCGAACCATCACAATCGACGGCTTCAGCAGCAAAAATCGCTGCGCTGCGCGGAGACAATTAGACATGGCCCTGTCGACCTGTTTTGACAGGTAAGCCTTGCGGAACCGTGTTGTGTCGGGAAGCATCTGCATTTGCGTACCGGCGATCGCGACAACGGCGAAAATTATGAGCGCCTGGGCACAGTCTGGGCCACGGAGCGAATCAAGCCGCTGGCCACGTACAATGCTTCGTAATTCATCTGGCGTCACGATGTGCGACATGAAATGCGAATCAAGTCGGTCACAATAGGCAATGCATTCGTTGATCAGCTCCAAGTCCACTTGCTGATACCGCTCAGACTCCACCACCAGACGCGAGACAGTCTCCTCGTTCTGGATCATGCACTGCCGCAGCGATTCCCCAAGGCGGCCCACGAGCGCTGGGTTGTTGATTTTGGCCTCCAGAAATGCCATCGCGCGGCCAGAAAGAACAAAATTGTACATGCCGTGCGTGTAGTAGCGCTCCTTCTCGTTAGAAGACGCGCGAGCCTCGATATGGTTGATGCGCGAGATCATGCCCTCGTCCTCCGAGTCCGAATCCTGGCCGCCACCCGGTGTCAGAGGCTCGGAGCGTGCGGCCGCACCGCTTAACGCGGCGAGTCCAGCCACCTCGGGGCCATGACCGTGGCCGTGCACATGGGGCGTCGCGGCGGGATTGTACGCCTGGCCCGGGACGGGCCCGGGCGGGTGGCCACCGAGCGACGACGTCAGGTGCGGCATGCCCGGAAGCGGCGGGTGCACAGGCGGCGGCGGCACGCCGTTGGCCACGCCATAGTGCGGGCTCGGCACCGGCAGGTGGCCCACGGCGGGAGGCGCATACTGCGGGTGCTGTACATGCAGTGCCATGCCGTTCGGGGGCTGGCCCGGGGCCAGGCTCTGGCCGAGGATCGGGTTCATAGCAACGGGTCCCGCCGAGTTGGGCGACAACATCGGCGAACGGCCAATGCCGGGCGAGCGCTGCGGTGGCGAGCGTTCGCCGTTGGAATCGTCATCTGATCCGGGCGTCCCGGAATTCGCAGAATCATCACCGGCGGACGGGAACTGGCGGCCCGCCTGCTGCATAAGTAGTTCAAGAACGCGCTCGATTTTTTCCAAGCGCCGGCTCGTGCTGGCCGGGCGCCGGGCCGTTTTGAGCTGGCGGCCAATTTCAACATACTCGCAGTCCTTACCCAGGCTGCGGCATTGTCCGCACGTTGGCCTCGCGGCATCGCACCGGATTTTCTTACTCCGGCAATACGTACATGCCGCGGAGGCTCTGCGGCGCTTGGCCTCAGACTCCATCGCGTGTGCTGGAGGCAGGCGGAGGTGGCTTGGGGCGGTGGGAAATTTGGCTCCGGGCCGAAGCTGGTGAGTCTTGACCTTATCGTGACTAAGGAGGGTTGGCGGCGCAGGGGCGGGTGGTGCCCGCGCGGCACTTAGGAGGAGGATGATGTGCGGCGCGGGCCGGGAGTCCGGGCGCCCGGTCTTTTGCCGGGGGTATATCAGCAGGCCCCAAGCTGAACAGCCGCAAGCATACGACAAATCTACGCAAGCCGCAACTTAACTGAGAGCGCCGGTGATACCCTCTACGAATTTTAGCCGAGCCCTGCTGTGGCAGCCCTGCTGTGGCGGCCACATCCACAGGCTGGGGCGCCACGAGCCACGTGCGTCACGTGCGTGGCTCCCGTCCCCCGCAGCAACGATTTACCAGGTACACTTCGTCAATAGAATATATCAAACTAATTGCCCAAGCCGAGGCCGCAATGCGCCAGCGGCCTGGACTTATCATCGCAATGCAGGTGCCGCAACTTTAAGCCGGTGCAAATGCGGGCTCCGGCGCGCGTCGAGCGTGTCGCTCACTGCACGTTAGCGAGCTCGGCGCTACTGTCGAGAGAAAAATTAATTAGAACAGGCTTATTGCAATCTAGGTTAAACCTATTCTCTACAATTACTGCACGGGCGAAGGCGATTACGCGATCTTCTTGCCGAACAGGATCATCTGCAGCTGGTCGTACAGCGAGATGACACCAGCACCGGCAACACCACGCAGGATGTTGGCACCGGCACCCTTGAAGAGCGACAAGGTACCCTCGGCGGCGACGATCTGGCGGAAAGCGTCGAACGACGACTTGTAGTGAACCTTGGTACCCGAGGTCATCATCATACGACGACGAACAGTGTCCAGGGGGTACGAAGCAATACCCGAGGCAATGGTGACAGCCCAACCCAGCAGGAACGAGGGCAGGAACTGGTCCTTGAGCGAGCCAACCAGGACGATGGGCTTGAGCGAGTCGTAAAGACCGAAGTACAGACCGCGGTAGACAACGATACCGACGACCGAGGGGCCGAAACCACGGTACAGACCGGCAATACCGTCCGAAGCCAGGGTCTTGCGGTAGACGTCGACCAGACCGTTGAACTGGCGCTCACCACCAGCACCCTTGGCAGACTTGGCGTCGTTGGCCAGACGGGTACGGGCGTAGTCGAGCGAGTACACGAAGAGCAGCGACGTAGCACCGGCGGCACCACCAGCGGCAATGTTCTTGGTGAACTTGGCGGTGTACGAGTCGGTGGGCGAAGCCTTGAACATAGCCTTGAACTTGTCCTTGAAGGCAAAGTTCAGCGCCTGCGTGGGGAAGTAACGCAGAACGTTGGCGGTGTTACCACGCCAGAGCGAGGCGACACCCTCGTCGGCGACGGTGCGCTTGAAGGCGTCCGTGATACCGCTGTAGCGGTGGGACAGACGGCCCTGCTTGATCATCTCATCCTGGTTCTGGATGAGAAGCTTGATGCGCTCGATGGGGGCGGCCGCGGTCTTGGAGACCGCGGCGGACACACCGCCCATCAGGAAGTCAACAATGAAGTTGTTCTTGGCGACCTTCGCGTCCGACATTGCTGGGGAGTAGGAGGATGGGAGTCCGAGTGGGTTGCCGGCTCGTCAATTTATATAAGCTGGAGAATTTTTCTACCCTCACGCGTCCTCCCGTCTTGATTGGCCGGCAGTGGCATACAGGGCTAGGGCAGCGACGCACCTCATTCCCTGCACATGCGCACCTTGGGCGCGATATGGCGCAGCGGCGGCTGACCGCAGGGGCTTAACGGCTCTTTCGTGCAGCTGGAGCTGATTTACGAGGCTTTTCATCAAGTCAGTTGCTCTTTTGGGTCATGCTTGCTGTGCAGGCTTCCCGCACCGCCCTGGCCCAGCTGGTAAAGGTGCGGCCGACCACCACAACGCGCGGCTAGGGCCGGCGGTGCCGTCGCCTCGGACCTGCAGGCACTCGGGCGACCAGGAGACCACCCAGGCGGCACGCCGAGCCTCCGAAACTAAAAAATCAGCATCAGCATGCAAGTCCCACCGTCTCAAAACTATGCTTAGGCCGGCCCAGTTGGCTCCGCGCGGCTGTCTGTGGTGCCCGTTGTCGTGGCAGCCTGCATCGGAAACAAATTTCATCGGACCCGACCGGTTAGCTGGGGCAGGGGCACGGCACGGGCTCCGGCGGCGGTGCTCGGAGGCCTGATGCGGGAGCGCCGCCGCGAGCGTGGCGCAAAAGTGTTTGGGAAGCGTTGATTCGCCCGAGTAACAAGCGCGTGCGGCCCGGCGGCGCAGCGCGGGTCGGTATATCCGAGCGGGGCGCTTATCGATGCGCGACTCGGGCTGCCCTGCCTCCCTGCAGCCCCTCCGGGAGTCGCGAAATTGCATGCATGGCGTCATGCAGGCGGCGCTTCAGGGCTGCAGGCGCGAGCCGTCTGGGGAAGCCGTCATGCCAAGCTTGGAAAGAGCTCCAGCTCGAGAGCTCGAGAGCGCGGAATAATTAATGGGGCTGATGGGACGTGGTGAGTGAGTGACTCTAGGGGTATTTCGCGAACGCATGGAATATTTGGGTAACATTACTTGACTAGTCGTACGTTAGTTAACTGGCCTCTATAGCGTAGTACTCAATGTGCTACTGGCGAGGCGTCCGCCGCTGCGGCGAGCGACTTGATGAGAGACGCGGGAGGCGCGACAGCATCGAGCGGACGGCCTGGGGCGCGGTTTTGGTATTGGTGGCCGGGGCGGGCGGCAATGTGTTGAGCGCCTGCGCCACCTCGGCCGTGCTCAGCGAGCGCAGGGACTGGGACTTGCGGATCGAGGCCAGCGTCGGGCGCGCGTAGCTGGGGACCGGCCGCGCGCCGGCCGAGGCGACGCGGTCCGGAGAGCGTTGGGTGGCGCCAAGCGTGGTGCCGCGAGTGCCCGCACCGCCCGCGAGGGCACCTCCCGCGAGGCGGCCGGCGAGGCTGCTCGAGGTCGCGCTGTGGGGGATACGCGAGGGCGCCGCTGGGCGCGCGGCCGCGGCG
>JANIVI010000230.1:0-11386 GCA_030555755.1 Wickerhamiella kazuoi | reverse complement strand
CGCGCCCCGCCGACGACGACGCCGCCGCCGCCGCGCCCGCCGCCGCGCCCGAGCCGGCGTTCCGCCGCTACGGGTTCGGCACGACCGCCGCAAACGCCGCGCCCCAGGAGGCGAACGCGCCGCAGCCCAAGGCGCGCGTCGTCGACCACTACGACTCGAGCAGGTCGGAGATCGCGCAAAAGTACGGCGGGTCCAAAGCGATCTCGTCGGACGAGTTTTTCGGCCGCAATGCCCACGACGCGGGCGCCGCCGCCGAGGCGCGCACGCGCCTCGCCGGCTTCTCGGGCGCGCAGGGCATCTCGTCGAACTCGTACTTTGGCCGCCCCGAGCCGGGCGAGGGCCCCGCGTCGCCCGGCGGCGGCGGCCGCGGCCGCTCGGCGTCGGGCGAAATGGGCCAGGTTGCCCGCGAGTTTGCAGCCCGTGCGCAGAACCTCGACATGGACGACGTGCGCAACGCGCTCGAGCAGGGCGCCAACCGCGTCGGCTCGCTCCTCCGCGACTACCTGCGGAGTGACCAGTGACCACCTATTTTGGTTGTTTTTTTTTTTCCCCCGCACACACGCGCGCCTGCCCGGCGGCCGCCGCGCTCGCATGCAGCATAATGATCCTGCTGAGCAGTCTGTAGAGTGGTACTTTACATTATATTAAATATAACAAATGACGCGCCCTGCGTGCGGGCGGGCGGTGTGATGCCAGCGCTCGCGCGGCTCTGCCGGTGCCGGCGCGTAGCCGCAGGCTCTGCCTCGCGGTTCATGGCTACTTTTTTCCTTGTTTTTCCTTTTCTGGTGAGGACGTTCATTGAGAGATTCGGTGCGCTGCTGGTCGCATGAAAGCGTATTCACGCTGCGACGCCGACCGCCGCGGTCGCGGTGTCGGTCGTCTTGGTGCCGAGCGCGCCGGCCTTGAGCAGCGCCGCGTGCAGGTCGTCGATCAGGTCCTGCACGTTCTCGATGCCCACGCACAGCCGTACAATGTCCTCCGGGAACTCGCGCTCGACGCGCGTCTTGGCGTCGATCGACGCGTGTGACATCTTTCCGGGCATCGAAATGAGCGAGTTCACACAGCCAAAGCTGACGGAGATGCCCCATAGCTTCGTCGCCTCAACGATCCGCTCGCTCAGAGCGACATCGCCCGTCTCAAACGACAAAACGGCGCCAGGACCGCGGGCGAGCTTCATGTGCAGCTCCCGGCCGGGGTGGTTGGGCAGGCCGGGGAAGCGCACGCGGAAGCCGAGCCCATGCAGGAATTCGGCGATTGCCTGCGCATTGTCCTGCTGCTTGTACTGGCGCACCGCCAGCGTCTTGATGCCGCGCAGCAGCAGCCACGAGTCGAAGGGGGCGAGCCCGCAGCCGCTTGCGTTAATCACCTGGTACAGGCGGTCGCCCAGCAGTAGGTCGTCGACCGCCAGCACGCCGGCCATCACGTCGTGGTGGCCGCACAAAAACTTCGTGCCGCTCTCGTACACAATGTTGGCGCCGAGCTCCAGTGGGCGCATCAGCAGCGGCGACATCATGGTGTTGTCGACCACGACAAGCGCCTCGGGCGTCTTGGCGTGCACGGCCTCCGAAATCGAAGCAATGTCGCAGATCTTAATGAGTGGGTTCGTCGGGCTCTCGAGCAGGACCATGCGCGTCTTGGCGTTCGTAGCCTCAATCACCTTGTCGTTGTCGGTTGTGTCAACATGGTGCACAACCACGTCGCCGTGCGTGGCCAGGTACTTGAGCAGGCGGTTCGAGCCGCCGTAGAGGTCGTCGCCGGCAATCACCTCATCGCCGGGGCGCAGCAGCCGCGCAATGACGTCCAGGGCAGTCATTCCGCTCGACACGGCCAGCGCGCGCTGCGCGCCCATGATCTTGGCCAGGTGGCGCTCGAGATGCGAGCGCGTGGGGTTGCCGCTGCGTGTGTAGTCGTACTCGCCCATGTTGCTCAGCGACTCCTGCTTGAACGTCGCCGTCTGGTAGATCGGCACGCTCGACGAGTGGAACTGGTCATTGTTTTCCGCAAACACCACCTCGGTGTCGAGCGCGTAGCGAGCAAAGTTGCGCGGCGACGACGGCGCGGGCGACGGCGGGGCGCCGTCCGCGTGCACGTCAGCGAGGGCCTCACTCAGAGTCATAGACGAATCGATCGAGGAGTGAGAAAAGACGGCGGCTCCCGTGCGGTTTCGTGGGCTCTAGTGCTTACTCGGGCTGCAGCTTGGGGTGAGCGGGCATGCGCGAAACCGGGGTGGATTCGTCATATCACGTGGTCTAATTAAGCGCACGAGGCCGCTCGCCCACACGAGCGAAACGTGGGAGAACGTGAGGATACCCGCCTGACAGGGGTGGAATCGAGAGAAACCCCTGACCCGGAAGCTGCATAATCCTGGGCGGGCGCGCCTATTTTTTTTTGCTCGGCGCAGGGTGGGCGGCAACAGGGGCCCTCACCCACCACGGCTATGACGCCATGACGCTATCGCCGTTCTCCGCCCTCTGAGTCAACCAGCTGAGCGCCGTGCCGCAAAATCGCAGATCGCGAAATCGCGGGGTTGTGTCGAAGACGCTATCGCGTGCCACAACTTCGTCTAGTTCGTCGTCAAAAATGAAATGATTTACCAATTAGGGTATTTATGGAATAAATACTGATTTTACAAAATCACAGGGAGAAGCATCGCCGGCCGGCTCTAAAGCCAGCCCAAACTGTTCTCACTCATGACTGGCTGCGAAATGGCAGGGCCTTGTCCTGGCGACGGCAAAATCGACCGCACACTCGAGCCAGACGCGCTCGCAATGGACTCACGATCCGTGTCGTCATGGTACGGTGACACGACGCTGCCGTCGTCAAACGACTCGCTATCCAGCGCAACCTTCTTGCGGTAGCGACGCGTGCCTAGAAGCAGGAGCCCGCCCACAAAGAACGCGCCGGCAAGCGAGCCCACGGCAATGCCTGCGGTACGTCCGCTTGCATGGTTCGTCATGCTTGCCTGCGCAATCTGATCAAGAGAACCAAAGTAGCCCTGTACAGACCGGCCGGGTCCCACGTTATTATACGAGTCAGGCGAGTTACCGCCAGACAGACTGTCGCCTCCATAGTACGCCGAGTCCTCGGCACTGAGGCCCGAAAACTCTGGGTCAATGAGGGACATTAGGCGGCCTACTGTGTCGGTAAGGTCATCGTAGCCGTTGTAAAAGAGATTCGAATTATCGGAAGTCGAGCCGTTCAGACCCTTGGCCACGGACTGTACATAGTCCAGCGGCATGTACACTTCAGCCTTCGTGGCCTGCCAGTTGGCACCTGGCGGCGTGTAGGGCACAAGTTTGCCAACAGTCGCCACGTTCTTGGTCTTGTCGTTCTCGTCGTAGTTCATGCCGAGCCCGTGGCTGATGCCTTCGGCCAAGTAGGTGAAGATCTGCGCGGCAGCAAGGCCATTCGCCACGACAAAGTTGTAGTTTAGCGGGTACTTGAACACCACATTCATCACCACATCATAGTCTTTGGGCGTCACTTGCGCCGATGGCGCGATGGCACTGGGGAGCAGCGTTGCGCGGCTTCCCGTTGGCTGCTCCGTGTAGCTATCATCGGTCCGCGTAGGATAGGTCGTGTAGCCTTGAGTCAGCAGGTTCGACGGCAGCCAGTTGTTGCCAGTGTTCGTCGAGATCGGGATCTCTCCGGTCGTTGGCGTGTCCGCAGGGACACCCGTGCCCGCCGAAGGAACAGCTGTAGCGGTAGGCGCGGCAGTGATCGAGTCTATAGCAGTGCCCTGGGGCGCAGACGTTGTGCGCCCACCGTCCGTGGGGACCGGGACCACTCCAGAAGCAGCGCTCGCATCGGTCGACGCCGCCGCCGATGGCGAGTTCGACCACAGCGGCGGTACGTTGGTATCAGTCGCCGATGACGCGCCAACGACCGACGCGCCAGACGGTGTTCCGGACGCGAGCGTCGATGCGGAGCCTGAGACAGCAGCGGTGGCGACCGAGCCAGAAATAGACGACAAAGCCTCGGCAGATACGCCCGAGGTCGTGGGGAGGAATGGAACTAGTGTGGGAACCGAAGATCCCGAGCCTGACGAGGCAATACCACTGAAAACACCACTCGACACTGTCTCCGCCGTAGTCAGGATGCTGCCCGATGCCGAGCTCGCACTGTAGGAGGGCAGCAGGCCACTGCTGGCCGCAGACGAAGCCAAAGGCAGTGCACTGCTGAGCGTCGTCCACTGCCATCCACTCTCAGTGCTGGGCAAAGCCGAGGCAGCGCCTGAAGAGAGAGCACCGGAGGAGGCAGTGACTACAGCTGAAGGCACGACCGACAGGATGCCGGAGCTCAGATCGGAGGAAACCGGGGACAACGGGATTGACTGGATGCTTGAGACAGCTGGCAGTGAAGCAGCCGAAGACGGTGCAACGACATCCGACGATGGCGAGAGCGTCGTCCAAATCCAACCGCTCTCAGACACCCCTACAGGAGGAATGAAGTAGCTCACAGGAGCAGCAGAGCTTGACGCAGCAGGCGCCGAAACTGAGGCCAACTGGCCGGAGACTTGAACAGAGCTCACCTGTGAGACAGCAACCGAGCTGGCGGCAGATGTGTCCACTGAGCCTGACGACACAGGCAAAGGAATAATGTCAGCCGAGGATCCAGTGCTCGAAACAACGGGCGCGAGGCTAGAGGCCCCAGCCGAGCTAGGAGCCGCGCTAAGGATTACCCGAGTATCGGTGCTCGACCACAGCGCCGACGATAGCGGCTCGGGCAGGCTCACAACTGAGCTTGCAGCAGCTGAGCTCGCGGTCACCACGGAGCTACCAACGGTTGAGCTTTCAACGGTTGAGCTCACAGCCACCACCGAGCTGGGCAACGCAGATGACAAGATTGGCGCGGCAGAGCTTCTGGCATCTACAGCCGACGATGAAGACGATACTTCCGTTGGCGTGCTTGAGGCAGCAAGAGACGAGATTGTGCCCACAACAGACAAAGGCGCGACAGGGACCGACGGTGCTACGCTCGTGGGTTCCTGCGACGAGGGCTCCGCAGGTGGAGACGCCTCATTAGACACTGGGCCCGCCGGTGACGAGCTTACATCAGTCGGAGCGACAGTGTTTGTGTCCGCGGCCGACGAGGGAGCATCATCATGTTCTGACGAAACAGGCGCAGCTGAACTAGGAGGCTGTTCCGAGGAGGCGCTTGTCTCAGGAGTAGACGGTGACGCGACGGGAGGCGTATCTGGCAAGCTTGGTGTGGCGTCCGTAGACGACGGCGCTGCCGTTGTCGACGCAGTCGGCGACGCAGAAGCATCTTGCGTTGTCGAAGGGGCAGGAGCGGCCGTAGGTGTCTCCGCCTGTGTAGAAATGGTTGACAGCGGCTGGTCGCTAGTCTCGCGATTAGGTGCCGACTGAGGCGGCGCATTAGGGAGGACCGACGAGGGCACGTCAGGCTGCGATGCTGTGATTTCTGTGTTGGCCGGCGGGGCCGATGACGTGTAGGGGTTGAAGTCGAACGTAGTCGACAAATCCGGGGGCGCAAGCGAGCTCTGCTCTGCACTGGACTCGTAGGTGGGCAGTGCGGGCGCACTGGCCGGAGCGTCCGAGACCGAGGTGAGCGGCGCGAAAGGCCATTCAGGCGTTGCTGAGGTACTGGCGTTCTTGTCGAAGAGGTGTTTAAAACCATCCAAAAACCCAGCCTCGGCGGCGGATGCGAGGGCTGCCAAAGCAACCGAACGGGTCCATATCATTGTGTCTGTCTTGATGGGTGTGTTGTGACAAAGACTACAAGGACAGAGTGTTGCGAACCGGGCCCGAAAGCTGGAAGGTGGAGAAAGGAGCGACTAAAGAGGGAAAAGGACCTGTTCTCAACAATCTGCCGACAGAAGATCGGTATATCTGCGTATAGAGGCGAGCCGTCAAAGATGCACTCTCGAAAAACCAGTTCCCAATTGAAAAAATTTAGGACAGTCTATCAGAGCAAGCACAGCTATGCGAGACTCTTCTCTTTGTATCTCAACGTGTGCTACACCTGTGGTTAGTATTTCAAGCTCGTCATATACTCGGCAAGCAAGGGTCGAAGAGAGGCGACGTAAGGGACAAGGTCGAGGCGAAAAATTGGTGCCGACAAAAAGTTCCGTGTGTGGCCAAAAAAGAGGTTGGAGTAAGGTTGGGCTATTCCGGCGACCCACAGAGGCTGGGAGATGGTCTGCCCGGTTGGAACACACATGGCTCTGTTAGGCAGCCGCAGTCCACCCAAGACATACATCTCCTGGCCTCGTTAAGATTGGGTTCCACGGGCCCACATCCTTTTATAACAGCGTCGTCCACCAAACTAATGGAAGCCATCATAGCCCCACTGTGATAAGGAACTGTTTAGAGAACATTACCATTAGTTTCATAGCCCCATCCCTTGACGCCCCAGCGCGAACCACACAGAAATTATACGCTAACTTTCGTTTGCGTACATGAATCTGGTGCGCTAACTGCCCAAATCAGGTGCTATCAAGCCCAGCCACCAGGTTTTCACTGCTGGTCAGGCAAGGGACCTAGAAGAGGGGCTAGCTCGCGCCAAACAAAGCCAGGGGTGAGGTGGGGACCGGAGGCGTAAAGGATAGGGTGGCTGTGAGCCTGTGGACCCGCCCGAAGCGCGGGCCTCTTCTTCGCTTCCAAATACCTTGCGTGTGCGCTCTCTTACTTGCGCTTTTCGTATACTTACAGATCCGCTCAGACGGTCAGTCTTGGTGTCAAGATACACGGGGTGCAGGCAACCTAATGTATCGGCCCCCGATCGTCTCTGACCTGGAATTTTACGTTGGGCTAGGGTAAGCCTCGCATGCCTGGCCGGCTCCTGCCTGCAGATCACGCGAATCATCTGTACAAGTGGTACCGCCTCACAATTGGCCATGCGTAAGAAAGTCTTAGACTCAATTCCAATTCAGGTCTCTGAAGATATTCACAAGAAGCTTGCTATGGAAATCCACTGCATCACGACCGAGAGCGCTAGGGCTTCTCCGGGCCGGACAGGGCGGGGACTGCTCCAAGTTTAGGGACTACTTGCTCATGCATGCATGCACGAGCGTGCAGAATCTGCCTGCCCACTGCACGTGAGTGACCGCCAACGCACCGCAGAGTTAATGTTTAGCGTGGCTTTCAACCGTATCATTGTGGTCCCACAACCACATTTGGGGCTAGACTTGGATTACTTCCCACTCGAGGAGGAACCTGGTCTCATTACGAGCCATGCTCGAGATCGTGCAAGGCGTTCGCTCGCCAATCGGGTTGAGCTGCCCTCGGCGCCGTTGCAATTCTCTTGTTCGCGTGCATGGCCGAATGAGGCTGACAATGCCGCCCGAGATAGTATGGCTACATAGCGACACCAGACTAGGCAAAAATTACATAAATAAGGGCACCACTAGTTTCAACTAAGATGTCTGTCTCAACCAGATGTTTCCAACTGTTAAAGTTTATGTGGTCGCTTGTTTCGAGTCTCGTTAACATGGTCTGACACTTGCAGGAGGTGCATGAGCCACTGCATAAGTGGGAGCTATTGCTGGGGCAACATGTTCTCCATGCATGAGCTCTAAGCAAGCTGTCGGTCTGAAACACAAGGGTCACTCTGCGCGCCGGGGAAATCTCCTAGACCAGCCTGTCTCAGCGACGCGTTCTTTTGCATAGAGGCGCGGATCCCTGCCGCCCACAGGAGACAGGTGGGCCGCCTGGCCTCGGCGGCAAAGAACCGACGCCGTGGTGCCGCCTTCGATTATTGCGGTCCCCAAATTAGCCACCCCGCACGTTGTGACGCCGTTGGCGGGCCTTGCCCTGAGCTGACATCCCACCACAGCGGCGCGGCCTGTTCGCTCGGGTCGCTAGGTGCCCGCCCTGCATGCATGGGCGGCAAGCCTCGACGGGAGGTTCCGTCTGGGCGGGGGCTTGGCTGAAGCTCGCCGGCGCCGGCGGGCGCCTCCCTCGTAGACCCCCCGGCCCCTGCCAGGATGTGACCGCGCTCTTTCGGGCCAAGGCAAGCGGACGCCCCTAATAACCGCCGCGCGCGACCGAAGCCTCGATCATTGCGTCGCAGCAAATTCATCCTGATCATTCTGCATCGCGCGAAGGCCGCGCAAGCGCGCAAGTCAATTAATGCAAAGCGTCCTTCGCTTACCCTCAGACGCTGCTGCGTTCTTGTTGCCGAAAGACGCTGCCCAGCTGCAGCGCGGGTTGGGCAATGCGCGCGCCTGGCCCGTCTCGCTGGGCCCCCGCCGAATCTAGGCCCTGTTGCTGGGACGGAATGGGGCTCGTTGAGGCAAGGGCACGGCGTGGCCAAGGTGAGGGGGATGCAGCCAGGGCATGGCCAGGAGCGGCCTCCGGAGTGTTAGTGGTGGTAGGGGTTGCCCCCGGCCCTCCCAGCCAGCGGCTAGATGATCAACCTCCTCAACGAGAGCCGTTGAGGTGATCTTGTCCGATTGAGGAACGGCGCCATAGCATCACCGAATTGCACCGCACAGACTTCCATCTTATGTACTGGGAATAATACTTGAGGTAGCCTGTTTGCCGAATTGATTGGCAACGGCCTGCGTGGGCGACCTCTGCTGGGGGACCACGCGCTCGCGGACCCTTGCCCACTACGTTGTGGTCTTTGGCAACGGTGAGCCTGCGTCTGTTGCCGGGGAGCCGCAGGGGGGTGAACCGCAGGCTGCTGCGACGTATTGCCCGTTTAGTACTGGTTTGGCAATCTGCCGCGGCGGAAACGGCATCGTGCGCAGCCCTCGCCGTTTCGAATACAGCACAATTCGCCGTTCTCCTGCGCACTGATCGCACTGATCGCGGGGCGCTGATCGTGCGCCAGATCTGAATACCTGATCATGTCCTACTTGTGCTAGATAAGATAAAAACAATTTCGGGCGGTCGTGTGTGGGCGCAGAAGCCCTGCTCGCCGCTTTTTGAATGGATATGTGCGCATTCTGACGACCGCGTTTATGGGCCGTCCAGCATTGCTGCGAGCCTGTGGGGCGCCGGCGCCTTATTTGTTGCCGCAGTCTGAGCAGCCGCAGGTGCCGGCGGTGCACGAGCAGTCGTTGGTCGACGAGCAGCCGCAGGTCTGGGTCTCGGGCTTTGAGGGCGCGGCGGCGGCGGGCTGCGAAAGGTTGACGAAGGTGCGCGACGAAAAGGCCATTCTGAACTGTGTAGGTATAGGGGGGAGGGTCGGTGCGGCTGTCTGCGTTTAAATCAAAAGAGGGTCATGTACCTTGCACGTGAGTGCGTGCATAGTGCCCTCGAGGGGTTGCTTCTCGAAACGCCTGTGCGTGCCGCGGCAACGGGCGATTCGGTGGGGCAGTGGGAAGCTGAGAAGCTACGTAGAGGCCTGAATACGAACCCAGAGTGGCAAAACGTGTGCTCACTTGCGGCGGCGCGGCGCCGGGGCGGCGTCAGCGCGCGCCGCGACATCATCACGGGGCCCAGCTGGATCGCAGCACCCTCAGGGTAGGGCAAGGGCCCGGCGAGGCCCGCCAAGCCAAGCCGGTGCCTGCGGTGCCTGGCAAATGAGGGGGCGCGCGTTTGTGCCGATGCGGCGGGCAGCGCGTGCGCCGCACCGCCGCCGGACGGCCAGCCCCCGCCAAAGACGTCTTTTCGGATCTGGCCGGCCGGCTGGGTACGGCACGCGCGGCCGCCGCGGAATTCGCGCCGCCGCCGACGCCGGGCCGGGCCGGGCCGCCTAGTGACTCTTTGCGCGGTTAGCGCCCCGCCCATAAAACTCCCGTCGTGTCGGCCGGCTCGCTCCCACGCGCGTCGCGGCTCGCTTACCCCAATCCCATCCGCCAGACTCATGCAGGCCTGCGCGCCGACTCGGGCGCTGGCCGCGGGCGGCGCGGCGGCAAGCGCGCGGATCCGGGCCCGCGGGGCCGGGCCGGAGCTCTTGCTGTGCCTGGCGCGGCGCCAGGCGCGGCACCCGGCCTCCACCGGGCGCACCCCGCCCGAGCAGTACGACGTGAACGTTGGGCTCGGCAAGATCCGCAGCGACCCGTACCAGCGCGAGATGCTCGGCAGCCTCGACACGGTGTACCGCAGTCTGCAGCGCTACCAGCCGCCCGACCCGAAAACGATCGCGCCGGGCGGCGGCGCCGGCGGCGGCGCCGGCCTGTTGGGCGCCCTCGGCGGGCTCTTTGGCGGCAAGCCCAAGGCGGCGGCGGCGGCGGCCGACGGCTGGCCGGGGCCCAAGGGCATCTACATGTTTGGCGACGTCGGCTCGGGCAAGACGATGCTCATGGACATGTTCTACACCACGGTGCCGGACCACCTGACCAAGCAGCGCATCCACTTTCATGGGTTCATGCAGGACGTGCACAAGCGCAGCTACAAGCTCAAGCAGCAGCACGGGCAGCGCTACGACACGGCCGACCAGATCGCCGTCGAGGTCGCCGCGCAGGCCAACATTCTGTGCCTCGACGAGATGCAGGTCACCGACGTTGGCGACGCGATGATTCTGCGGCGGCTCCTCGAGCGGCTGTACCGCCTCGGCGTGGTGACGTTCTTCACGTCGAACCGCATGCCCATCGACCTGTACAAGAACGGCGTGCAGCGCGAGCTGTTTGTGCCGACGATCCATCTCCTCGAGCAGCGCTCGTACGTGGTGCACCTCGTGTCGCCGACCGACTACCGCAGCCTGCCGCGGCCGTCGTCGGGCACGTACTTTTTCGCCGACGCCGACAAGAGTGCCGCGGAGAACGCCGCGGGCGCGGCCAAGCACATTGAGCACTGGTTCGAGTTCTTTGCCGCCGGCGAGAAGCCCGCCGAGCACCGCGCGCTGCAGATCTGGGGCCGGCCGATCGACATCCCGCGCAGCGCCGGCGACCGCGTGATGCAGTTCTCGTTCATGGAGCTGTGCGGGCGGCCGCTGTCGTCGGCGGACTACCTCGAGATGTGCCGCACGTTCGAGGCGGCGATCGTCACCGACATCCCCGAGCTGTCGCTCGAGCAGCGCGACCTCGTGCGCCGGTTCATCACGTTCCTCGACGCTGCGTACGACTCGCACACCAAGCTCGTGGCCGCGGCCGCGCGGCCGTTCGACCGGCTCTTCAACACCAAGCACCTGACGATCGACCCCAAGACCAACACGGTGGTCGCGGCCGACGCCGGCGGCGAGGGCAAGGACGGCGAGGGCAACGTGCTCGACGTGTCGAACTTTGCCGGGCACGAGGAGATGTTTGCCTTTGCGCGCGCGCTGTCGCGGCTGCGCCAGATGAGCTCGGGCGAGTGGCTCGACTTTGAGCGCTAGCCGGGCAAGGGCGCCGGGCGCCGGGTGCGGGCCGGGCACGTTGTACGATTTTTAGCATTTAGATAATTAGCATTCTCGCATTCTCGCCGGGGCAATGCGCCGCGCGCGCCGCGCCGCGCGCGCCGCGCCGCGCGGTCAGAAAATGACGTCGGCGTCGTCG
>JANIVI010000022.1:0-52099 GCA_030555755.1 Wickerhamiella kazuoi | reverse complement strand
CAGCATGAGGAGATGGTTCGTGCCGGCGAGGCTGCACTCAAAAAGCGCCAGGAGCGGACGTCGTGGACCTCGCCGAGGGCCGCCGCCTCTGCGAGTTTGAGGGCGCCGTGTGGTACGGCGCGGGGAGCACGCTCGCGCGGCTGCGCCCCGACGGGTCAACCGAGAGCGTGCACGACGTGGGGAGCCCGATTTTGCAGGTTTCCGGGCCGCTGCTGCGCACGCGCCGCGGTCTGCAGTGGGCGAGGCCCGCGGGCACCGGCGGGCCGGTTATCGAGGGGGCCACGATGGATTTAGACTCGCAGGTGGACACCAAGCGCGCCGCGCTCCTTACAGACACGCACGTCGCTGTCTGGGACGCCTCCGCCGGGGTCGCCACCTGGGAGGCTCCCGTGCGCTTTGACGACCCGGGGCACTGGGGCCGAGCGCGCTGGGCCGACGCGCACACGCTGCTTTGGACGACGCGGCGCGCAGTGATGCGTCTAGACACGCGCGCGCCGCCCCCGAGAGCGGACGCGCCGCCGGCGCCGGTGTACTCAGCTGTTGAGCGGTTTGCGCTAAACTGCGACGTGCACGTTGACACGTCCGGCGCGAGTGCGTACGTGCTGACGACCGACCAGCTCGCGTGGCTCGATCTGCGGTACAACCGCGAGGTGCTCGGCTGGCAGCACCAGCTGAGCGGCGACGACGACTCGCTCTCCATCACGGCGGGCCCACTGGACGGTGGACACAATTTGGTGGTCGGCTCGCAGGCGCGCCCGTTCAATGTCGTGTTTACGCTTGGCCGCCAAGCAGGTATGCCCGTCTCGCTGCGTGACCCCTACATCATCGAATACTGGCCCAATACGACCGTGCAGAGCCAGCTGCTCGTGCCCAGCGAGGATGGCGGGCAGCATTTGTACATGGCCGAGCGCGACGGAGGGCTGCTACGGCAGACCTGGAAGCCGTGGCGGGACGGTGGCGATGGCGGCGATGGCAGCGCCAGCGACGCCGGCTGGGCGACGGAACCGCCGGTAACAGTTTGCGAGCCTGTTGGCTGGGGCCGCGAGCAGGTCGACTTTGACCTGACGGCCGCGGCGCCGCCGTCATCGGTGCTGCGCATGGACAACATGTACCGCTGGATATTCGAGCTGCAGCGCCCGCCGCTCGCGACAGGTGCGCCGGTACCGCCCGAGGTGTCCGTGCTGCGCTATCTGGGTTTCCGCACGGCGCGCGAGCTGCGCGACCACTGCGAGCGCATGTGGCTTGACCCGCTGGCAGAGTCGGCGCGGGCACGCTTTGAAGCACCGCGGCAAGCGGCAATCGACAAAATTGTAGCCGACATGGAGGCGGCGCGCTCGGCCGCCGACGGCGGCGCGGCGCCGGCGTCGCCGGTGCTCAAGGCCGGCGGCCTCGGCGCCGCCATGGCTGCCGCGTGGGACCAGCCAGCGGCTGAGTTTCTGGAGGCAGACGAGGCGCTCGCGTTCGCGCGCTCCCGCTTCGAGCTGCAGCCAGGCTGGAGCCCCGGCGTGCCGACGTTCGCCGGCGTGCCCGAGGCCGGCGCTTTCGATGACATCTCGTTTTCGCAGCCGCTGGCGCCGGCAGCGCGCGAGGCGTCGGACCCCGCGCCGCGCGCCGCGCCGCGCGGGCGCAACAAAGCGCCCAAGCCTGTGCGCGCGGCCAAGACGGCAAGCACGGCTGCCGCTGCGCCACGGTCGGCGCCAGAACCCGCTGCGGCGATGTTCTCGAGCCAGCCGGTGGACAGCGGCGTGCGCCGGGACGCGCTCGCCGGCATCTCCATGTCCCAGGGCGCGCCGCCGCGGCGCGCGCGCAAGCCGAAGAAAAAGAAGCGCGACGGCTTTGGTTAGCTGTACCAAACTCTATTTATTTGTTCTAGTCTCTCAATGGCGGGCCGCCGCGCAGCTGGCGCACCTTGGCGGCGACATCGCGAGGGCTCACGCCGGCCGCCAGCGCCGACTCGATTGCGGCGAGATCCGCGCGGCTGAGGCCCGTGCCAAGCAGCTGCGCAATCTCATAAAGAGTCTCCGCGTGCTCGACCGGGCTGGCTTCAGCGCCGGGCTCTCCCGGTCCTGCCATGCCCGACAGCCAAGGGTGGGTGATGCAAGGTGCGCGGGCACGCGCGGGTGCGCGGGTTGGCCCACCTCCCAGCGCGCGCGCGCGTTGGGACAAGGGCGCGCCCGCCGATCACGCGCCCCTGCATCCTAAGCGCCATGTGGACCCCGGGAACTGTGCTCGTCGGGCTGGCCACGGCGCTGCTGTGGCTGGCCGCGGCGCCCGCGGCGGCGGCCGATGCGCAGACGCCGCTCGGCGACGCGAGCGATACGTCGCTGCTCTGGGGACCGTTCCGCTCGAACCTGTACTTTGGCATGCGCCCGCAGATCCCGCACTCGCTGCTCACGGGGCTCATGTGGTACAACGCGAACGACATGACGGGCGTGTACCAGCTGCGGCACGCGCCCGCGACCGGCGACAGTGTCGCCGGCTTTGGCTGGACGCAGTACGACGCGCGTCTCGGCGGCGTCGAGTACGTGCGCGACACTGGCAACCGCCTGAACCTGACGATCGAGCTCGTCAAGGGCGCGGACGGCCTTTCCTGGACCGCGCGCGTGCGTGGCGAGCAGCCTGCTGACGGCGTGCAGGCGCTGATCTTCTCTGCGGGGCTGGAAGGCGCCGGCCAGCTGGACCTGGCCTCGCGGCTGACCCGCGAGGGCATTGTCGGCGACGCGGTGCTCCACGGCGCCACGCCCGAGCTCGGCAAATACACGCTGCGCATCACCGAGGGCCGTGGCTCGCGCCCCGCGTCGGCGCACCCGGCCGCCGCCGCCCACCCGCCGCAAAAGGCGCAGTATGCGCGCTTGAATATCCCCGACGACAACGTGTGGCAGGCCAAGGACATTTTTCTGACCTTGGCTCAGGACCAGCTCGGGGCCATCATCAGCAAGTACCAGGAAGAGGGCGATGAGGCACTCGCCGGGGTACCTCCGTGGGCCGCCGTCACGCTCGGCAACGACGACTCGTTCCAGGGCCGCTTCCACCTGGTGCAAAAAGTGTTCCAAGGCCCGTTCGAGTTTGAGATCGTGTTCACGCCCAAGCACGCGGCGAAGCCCGTCACGGTCGATAACTTTGACGAGCGGCTTGCCGCGGTCCTTGCTGCGCAGGACGCAAAGTTCTCCGAGGTGTTTCAGGCGCAGCCGCCGTTCGACACGCCCGCACACCGCGCGTTTGCCCGTGAGCTCGTCTCGAGCGTGGTTGGAGGCATTGGCTACTTTTATGGTGACTCGCTCATCGGCGACCCCGACGACCGCTCGGTAGTCGAGACCGCGCCGGCCCGCAGCCTTCTCACCTGCACGCCAACGCGCTCGTTCTTCCCGCGCGGTTTCTACTGGGACGAGGGCTTCCACCTGCTGGCGCTAGTGGACTACGATCTGGACCTACTGCTTGACATCGTCACGAGCTGGCTCGGGCTTATGGACGAGGACGGGTGGATTGGCCGGGAGCAGATTCTGGGCCCAGAGGCACGCTCGCGCGTGCCCGAAGAGTTCCAGGTGCAGTACCCGGACTACGCGAACCCGCCGACGCTCGTCATGCTGCTCGCGTATCTCGGCAGCGTCAAGCAGGACCCGAGCGCGACCGCGAAGCTCGCAGACGTGTATCCGGCACTCGTGCGTCACTTCAACTGGTTCCGGCGCACACAGCGCGGTGAGCTGCTTGAATTTGACCGTGAGCCGCCGTCTGCGCGCGAGGCGTACCGCTGGCGGGGCCGCACGCCCACGCACGTTCTTACAAGCGGCATGGACGATTACCCGCGCGCTGAGGAACCCAGCGACGGTGAGCTTCACGTTGACCTGCTTGCGTGGGTCGGTGTGATGGCTCGCTCACTCAAACAGATCGCCGAGGTTGTTGACAAGCCCGAGGACGCAGTCAAGTATGGCAAGATTGAGGAAAACGTCAAGGACAACCTTGTGGCACTCCACTGGAATGCCCAGGCCCGCAGCTTCTGCGATCTCACGATCAACGAATTTGAGGAGGATGAGCACGTGTGTCATATCGGCTACGTCACACTGCTGCCGTTTATGCTGCGGCTTGTGCGCGAGGACGACGCGGCCAAGCTCGACGCCACGCTGGAAATCCTGCGCGACGCGGATGGCGTGTGGTCGCCGTTCGGCATCCGCTCGCTCAGCCAGGCCGACCCCTACTTTGGCCAGGGCGAGGACTACTGGCGCGGGCCCATCTGGCTGAACATGAACTACCTGCTGCTCGACGCGCTCAAGTACTACGCGGAGAATGCCAAAAATGCTGGCGTGCGTCAACACGCAGCTGACATCTACAAGGAGCTACGTGTCAACGTCGTGTCGAATGTCTACAAGGTGTGGCAGGAGACCGGCTTCCTGTGGGAACAGTACAACAGTCTCGACGGCGCGCGCAAGGGCGCGAACGCGTTCTCGGGCTGGACGGCGCTTGTCGCCAACATCATCGCCATGCCGGAGACACCGAGCAACCACGTTGGCAAAAGCAGCGGTGCGGCCTCGGCGTCTCGAGAGGCCGCTCCCAAGCAGGCGGCCGTTGTAGACGAGGACGAAGACGAGGACGAAGACGAAGACTTTCACGAGGAGCTGTGAAGGCGAGTCTCTTTACTGAGTTTCTTCGAAAGCAAAAAAAAAGCACATTGAAGCTAGTAAGCACATAAGCTGTTTAGTACAGAATAGATTCACCGCGTCCGTGCGCAGTCCCAGCGTCAGGGCTCAAAGGCGGCGGTAGATGAAGAATTGAAGAAAGATAATCACGTCTTCGATGATTGTACCGAGCGACCCAATCAGCCATGGCATATACATGTTACGCCATTTGGCGTCCTGGCGGTAGACGAGGATCTGCGCGCCATAGGTGAGGTTGCCGATGATGCTCAGCACAAAGAAGCCGATGCTCAGGCCCTCCACCGACCGGCGCTCATGGTTACGCAGAATTTGGGGAATGCGAGCAAAGACATAGAAAGCCGCGGACACGTAGCCGAGTACAGCCGGGCCGAACGCAATTGAGTTGCGCTTGTCGTCTGGCGTCTGGTCTGACACAAAGTAACTGATGGTGGCCAGCACCGCAACGACCAGCAGCGGTAGCACAGTCGACAGAAAGAGGCCAGGACGTTGTGTGGTCGTGTCTGACGCGCCAGCCGCGGCAAGCAGCGGCGTGGCCTCGCTCGAGTGGCCCGCCGAGCCCGCCGGCGCAACCGGGACGCCGGCAGCGGCCTCGGCGTCGCTTGCCCGGGCGCGCGCGTCCTCGCGTGGGGCCACGGGTACCGATGCGCGGCGAGAGGCACCGAAGAATGGCCAACGGCGGGAGTAGTAAAAGTAGGAGGAAATTAGCAGGCCGTCACTGAAGCAGAACCACAGTGCAAGCAAGATCACGTTGGGGCGCAGGTCACCCCACAGCGCGCCAAAGAGGTTCGCGAGGTCGCCGCAGAACCAGGCCGTGATGAAGCCAATGGCCAGACCGTCCGCCGATTTCTGCTGGTACTGCTCGACGAGCTGCGGGACGAGCAGGATGATCCAGCATGCGAGACTAACTGAGCCAAACACGTTCGACAGCACTACCGCCTCGTTGCTGGGCTTGTGGTGCTTGGCGATGTCCACCAGGGTGTACACGAGGGCCGACATCTTGAGCTCAACAAGATCGGCAACCTTGAACCGACAGGAGGATGCACCCAACCAAGTCTAGCGCAACCGCTGAGTCGCGCAGCTTCACTAGGCCCGACTGTGTCACAGGGCAAGGGCGACGCAGACGCGTGTCGGGGGTCCCCGTCCGGGCGCCGTCTAATCTATCTCCCATCCTCGGGCCGTCACTGGGTGCTCTAGGGCTTAGGGCATTGGGACTCTGGTCCCATCAGCCGCCCCCACTCGCGCTGCAAAGGCACGCTCGAGCGCGCCCAGCTGGACAACCTTCATCCAAATGGTAAGTTAACTCAGGAAACGTCGGAAAAACTTGGATCCAGAAGCGGTACTGGTGCCATATTCCGCAAGTATTAGCGTGATGCTCTCTGCGTATTTAATAAGTGCTCAAGAGATCTACTCATGCTACCCGTTGCGGTTCTTTGAACGCTGTAGCGCTCTGGAAAACCTACGTCCTACGTCTCTCCCGAGACACATCCCTGGTACACAGCTCCTGTGAATTTCGGCTGAGTCTCGGCAGAGAGACTGTAGAGTAGATCAAGTTTTGTTCCGGCGGGCCCACAGAAAGATTTTTGCTTTTCGCCTTAACAGAATACTGACCACTCAATGACACAGCCTGCCAAGAAGAATTCGAAGACCCCGGCCCCCGCGCCCCTGTCCACCAAGAAGACCACTGCGTCGAACAAGGCTAAGAACCCTCTGTTCGAGTCGCGTCCCCGTAGCTTCGGCATTGGCCAGGGCCTCCGTGCCCCGACCAACCTGTCGCGCTACGTTAAGTGGCCCAAGTACGTGCGCCTGCAGCGCCAGAAGAAGGTCCTGGCTATGCGCCTGAAGGTTCCTCCTGCTGTCGCTCAGTTCCAGAACGTCCTTGACAAGAACCTGGCTTCGCAGACGTTCAAGCTGCTGGACAAGTACCGCCCTGAGACTGCCTCGGAGAAGAAGGAGCGCCTCACCAAGGAGGCTGCTGCCATCGCCGAGGGCAAGAAGAAGGAGGACGTGTCCGACAAGCCTTACGTTGTCAAGTTCGGTCTGAACCACGTCGTGTCGCTCATTGAGAACAAGAAGCCCCAGCTGGTGCTGATTGCCAACGATGTCGACCCCATTGAGCTGGTCATCTTCCTGCCCGCTCTCTGCCGTAAGATGGGCGTCCCCTACGCCATCGTGAAGGGCAAGGCCCGCCTCGGTACTCTGGTCCGCCAGAAGACCGCTGCGGTCGTTGCTCTGACCGACGTGCGCTCGGACGACAACGGTGCCGTCTCCAACCTGCTCTCGGCCATTGCCTCGAACTACACCAACAAGTACGAGGACTCGCGCCGCAAGTGGGGTGGTGGCATCATGGGTGCCAAGGCCAACGACAAGCAGGAGAAGCGCCGCAAGGCTTACGAGGCTTCGCTGCGCGTTTAAATGTGCGTTGTTGCCCTTTCACCTGTCGCGCCTCATCTGCGTGTTTAGCATATAAAATAATAAATGTCCTGATATTGACAGCCTAAACTCTTTGATACCCGAATTGTTCGCCCAGTTTCCCTCTTGTGGTGAGCGGGCTGGGCCAATGGGACTGGGTGATTAAGGCTCCACTGAACAGTCGCTCCCGATCGTCGCGAACTCGAGTCCGTGCTGCTGACTCAACCGTATTGCCTCTCGAAGCGCGGTCGCGAACTCCCAGCCGGGCCAATAAAACGCTCACCTTATCCAACAGTCCCTGAACACAGAATGACCGGCCTGGCTGAATTATGGTCTGATTTCAAGGAGACGCTGCTCCCCACGGTCGCGTTCGCCGACGATGACAGCGCCGATGACAAGGCTGATGCCAAGGACGAATCCAAGGACGACGCTGGCGACGATGCCGAGGACGACTCCAAGGACGACGAGGAAAAGCCCTCGGAAGTGACCGACAAAGACGAGGGTCACAAGGCCGAGGAGGACAAGTCGGACGACAACGAGGAGAAGTCGGACGACAGCGAGGAGAAGGACGGCGGTGATGCCGAGGAGGAGAAGGCCGACGGTGACGACGAGGAGAAGGCTGAGGGCGGCGACGACGACGAGGCCGGCGGCGATGAAGACGGTGGTGACGAGGACGGCGATGGCGACGACGACGACGACGATGACGACGACGACGACGGAGAGGCGCCTGACCCCAAGGAGGTCCTCACCGAGGAGTTCACCAAGGGCGTCTGCCACGAGTTCAAGCACCACTTCGACGAGTGCCAGGAGCGCGTCACGCGGGCCCAGGAGGCCGACGACTACGCTGAACAGGAACACAAGGAGGACTGCGTTGAGGAGTTCTTCCACCTGCACCACTGCATCGACGACAACCTTTCGAAGACGCTGTTCTACAAGCTCAAGTAAGGCTGCAATCGCCCGCACCTTGGCGAAATCATCAAAACTCTTCCGCCATCCATATAAAGTCACCCGCTTGCGCCGCGGCTTTCCGCCACGCCAGCGGTCTATCGTGCACCCGCGCGCAAAATCCGTGTAGACCTAACTAATTAACTGCAAACTGACCGCGCGGCGCCGGGAGCCGTGGAGCGTTAGCCTCGATCTCTGGAGGCCCGGCTCTCTTGTACTTGCGCCGCTTAACTATACGTTCCCCGCTGTCACATCTGTGCCCAGGTAGCCCGTCGCTATAAGGTACGACCGTCTTGTTTTCGACCTGTTGGACCCACAGCACGCAGCCGCGGCCGCGCAGAACCGGCAGCGAGCGCACCCGCGGGCCCCCTTACCCAGGAAGGTCTCCCATTTTGGCTGACAAGCGTTGGCTCGTTGCCGGTCGCTGCTAGGGTAAGGAGGCGCTGATCGGGTGTTGTGGGGTTCAGCCCTAACAGTCACAGAAGCGAGACTCGCAGCTCCTCCCTGTATATCACAGCGTAGGCGCGGCGTGAGCAGGCCCACCTCCGAAATGTCGAAGTCCAAGAACCACACGAATCACAACCAGATCAAGAAGGCGCACCGCAACGGTATCCGCAAGCCCAAGACGCACCGCTACCCCTCGATGCGTGGTGTTGACGCCAAGTTCCGCCGCAACCACCGCTACGCGCTGCACGGCACCGCCAAGGCCCTCAAGGCCCAGGCTGCGAGCTCGGCTTAAGTGCTGCCCCACGGGCATGCGCACGTTATTGCTGGTTTAGTTGGTTTGAAGCCTAAAGACCTCGGCTGCGTCCGTCAATGAGGCGCGCGGGGTCACTGTGGCAGTGCCTGGCCCCGGTCCGTAACGAGGCCGAGGTTAATTCACAGGCATCCAAGCGAAACTCGCTTATTGCACGTATTAGCAAGTCTATACACACCTAAAATATACATCGTACAGCGGCCTCGACTGGCAGCCGAGGCGGTCCGCCGAGACAGCTCTGTATTTCGCCGCACACTGTGTTGATTGCGCGGGCACCCGGGCTCCACCTCCACCCTAGGTCGCCCCGGGCTCTCTCCCGCGACCCCCATCTAGGTGGCCACGGGGTGCGGTGGGAGGCCTTTGTCATGCTAGCCGTGTGGGCTGGCGTCGCGTTCCGGGTGGTGCTGGCCGCCGCGTGGCCGGGTCTGCCCGCGCTGCTGGACGGGCGCGTCGAGGTGACGACGCCGGTGACGTCTTTTGCGCGGCTGCGTGAGGGTGTGTTCCTGCTCGCGCACGGCATCCCGCCATACGCTGGCGATCTCGTGTACCAGTCGCCGCTGGTGCTAGGCCTGTTCTCGCTGCTTCCCACCAGCGGCGTGCTGTCCGGCGCTGCGTTTGCTGCCGTTGATGGCCTGACGGCGCTGCTGCTTGCGCGTGTCGCGCGCCGCCGTGGCGGCGCGTCCTACGCGCCGGACCTCGTGGCCGCGCTGTACCTGGCGAACCCGTTCACGCTGATGGGCGGGCTTGCGCGGTCGACGGCCGTGTTCACGAATTGCGCCGTCGCTGCTGCGCTTGCGGCCGCGGCCGCACGGCGCGGGCTGCTCGCGGTCGTCCTGCTTGCGCTGGCTACGACGCTCGCGTGGTATCCCGTGTACCTCCTGGCCCCGCTTGTGCTGCTGGCCGCACCGGCCGCGCGCGCGCCGGGCGCGGCCACGGCGGGTGAAGATGCCGTAAAAATTGCCTGGGCGCCGGTCGTGCGGCTTGTGGCTGCATTCGGTGCGGCCCTAGGCGTGTTTCTGGGCCTGAGCTACGTGTCGGTGCAGTCGTGGGAGTTTGTCCCCGCCGTTTGGGGCACGCAGCTGCTCTTCCGTGACATGACGCGGCCAAACTTGGGGCTCTGGTGGTACTTCTTCATTGAGATGTTCGAGGGTTTCCGCACATTCTTCCTTGGTGTGTTCCAGCTGTTCCTGGCCATCTTCCCCGTGCCGCTGGCGGTCCGGTTTCCGCGGCAGCCGCTGCTGTGCCTCGCCGCCACGCTCGGCCTGCACGCAGCGTTTAAGCCGTATCCCGAGGTGGCGGACCTGGGCCTTTTCATCTCAGTGCTTGCCCTGGACCAGCGCGTTGTCGAGCTCATGCGGTTCAAGCTTGTGTCAGCGCTCGGTCTGCTGTACGTGAGCGCACTCGCGCCGACGTTCTACAATCTCTGGATCGTCGTCGGCTCGGGAAATGCCAACTTCTTCTATGCGATCACGCTCATCTACTCGCTAACCATGACGCTGACGCTCACCGAGGTTGTGTGGGCTGCTGTGCGCCTTGACTATGATGGCGGCAAGGACCCGCGTCTGATGCAGATTTGAGCTACTTTCGAAGAGGAAGAAAAAAAAATGTAATGATATACGTGTACCGATACAAGGCGGGGCCCAGGCCTGGTCCTCGCTCGTTTCAACGCTGCTGGCTATCGTGCTGCCCCTCCTCCCAGTTGGCTGGCATCTCGCTCCCACCCCTCCCTCTGCTCACGTCTGGCGGGAGACCCCCACATCTCGTTCGTCCGTCAGCATGTTCGAGTCGCTGGTGAACGTGGCCAAGCTGCAGCAGCGCCCGCAGCGCGCGCCGCCCGCGCCGTTCAAGGCCACAGCGCCGGGCCTGGCGCTCGATGAGCTCGTGGCCCAGCGCTTTTACGGCGCGGCCGTCGAGGAGGCCGCGCGCGTGCTCGGCGAGTACGCGGCCAAGGTCGCCGACGGCGCCCGGCTCGACGCGGCCGACCTCACGGCGGTCATCGCAGCTTGGCTCGCGCGGTTCCGCAGCCTCCTGCTCCTGCGGCAGGGCCTGCAGGTCGCCGAGGAGGCCGTCGCGTGCCTGGGTGAGCTCGACGAGCCCGAGCTGCAGCGCCTGCATGTCCCCGGGACGTGGGAGCTGCGACTGCTCGTGATTCCGGCGTTCACAAAGGGCATCAACCACGCGGCTATCCAGAAGCTCTACGGAATGGCGGCTGAGGCGCGCGCAGAGCTCAATGGGTCGGCCGACGAGGGCGCAGGCCCCGCCGAGGGCGCGCTTCCGCCCGAGGGCCCCGAGGAGTGGACGCAGCGCTTGCGCGCCACGGGCATCTACGTCGCGGCCGCGCTGCTCGGCCTCAAGGACTATGCGACAGCTGTCGCACACCTCACGACCATCCACACCAGCGAGAAGTATGCTGGTGCGCTGGACTATGCAGAAACAGTCGCACGCGTGCTTGCGCTCGTTCACATCCAGTACGGCGACACGATGGGTGCGCGCGCGTGGATCCCGCAGGCGCCTTTGGCTGACCGCAGCCTGCTGGAAAAGCTGTGCCAGTTCGCCGAGGGCGAGCGCAAGGAGCTGTTGGGGCTGGGCGACGGCACCCGCGAGGAGGCAACGCTGGCCGCGCTGGCGACGCTGCACACGGGTGCGGTTGTCGACGCGGTCGCAATTTTGGAGCGCGTGCTACTGCGGCCGGATGCGGACTCTTCGCTGCTCTACAACGTGTTTGTGATGTACGACCTTGTGTTCGAGCAGCCGCGCGAGAAAAAGCTAGAGCTTGCGGAGAAGCTAGCCACCGCAGGCGTGGAGTCGCTTGGGAACTACGATCTGCTCAAATAGTACTGTTATGTCCATCGTATTTATTTATTTTTCATCATCAATGCAACCGCTGTGTCGAGCCTGCCAGGCCGGGGAGAGAAATGCATGGGGGCTAATTGGCTTGCACAAGCGGCAGGCGCAGTGTCAGCTCAAATTGGGCTATGGAGAGAGTTAGGAGGGTGCGGTTTCGCAAAAAACCAATCCAAACATTTGAGGTTCGATTTACAAAAGCGCTTCCTTGAAGGCTCCGGCGTATGGCGTGCTGCCTGTTGCCCAGCTAGCGAGACTTGCAGCTGGGCGGGCCCACTCCCAGCAAGCCCAACACAGACTGCCACGTTGGACAGCAGCGCTGTGTGCGTCTCGTCACCCCCGCTTAGCTCAGCGCCTGGCCGGTGTGCAGGCAGCATATAGATAGCGGGTCAGCCCCGCATAACGAGGTCCCATCCACACCTTATCCCGAAGCTCGCGACCACCGCTTTTTCGTGAGGTATCTGTATCAATATGTCGACTTCCGCTGACACGACTGCCGCAAACCCCATTGCGGCCACAGAGGCCGCGGCCCCGGCCGCCGCCGCGGCCCCCACTGCCGCCGCGACCTCCGCAAGCGCCCCCGAGGCTGGCACCAAGGGCACTGCTGAGCCCGAGGCGAGCAAAACGCGACTCTACGTGTCAAATCTGCCACTGGACGTCAAGGTGTCTGAGATCCAGGAGCTTTTCAGCGAGTTCGGCACGCCGAAGCTGCGCCTGAGCAGAAACAAGCTGCCGTGGCGCAAGTCCAAGTACGTCTTTGCCGAGCTGGCCTCGGAGGACGCGGCCGCGCGCGCGCTGGAGCAGCTGAATGACAAGGAGTACAAGGGCGCGAAGCTGCAGGTGCAGTATGCGCGCGCGGGCACCGCCGAGGACAAGGAGGCGCGCGCAGCGCGCCAGGCGAAGGCCAAGGAAGCCCGGGCCAAGAAGGCAGAGGCGGCTTCCGCGACCTCGGCGGCCAGCGGCGATAGCAATGGCACCGACGCGGGTTCCGAAGGTGCCAAGCCGGCGGCCAAGCCCAAGCGCAAGGCGCGTGAGGAGCTGCCGCTCTCGGACGACACGGTGTTTGTTGCGGGCCTGCCGCTCGACGCCTCGGCCGAGGACGTGGCGACTCTGTTTGCGAGCTTCGACGTGAAGCCCACCGACGTCGCAGTCGTGTCCAAGGCGGCGCGCAACCTCCGGTCGCAGACGCAGGCGCCGCGCCGGCTTGCCGCGAAGACCATTGCGTTTGTCAAGGTTGGCGACAAGCAGACCGCCGCTATTGAGGAGGTGCACGACAAGCCCTACAAGGAGGGCACGCTGATTGTGCGCCGGGCCAAGGTCCCGCCGCCGCCGCGGCCCGAGGGAGCCAAGGAGCCGCGCGAGCGGCGCGCGCCGCGTGCCAAGGCGAACGGCACGACCGGCGCGACGCCCGCGACCACGGCCGAGGCGCCCAAAGCTCAGGAGAAGGACACCGGCGCGACCCCGGCGGTCACGGCCGAGGCGAGCGAGCCTGCTCCGGCCGAGAAGACCGCCTCTGTCGTCTAAAAAAGTTAGGGAATCTAGTTTAGACTAATCGCTACTGTGCCACGCGCAATGCCACGAGCAAGCCGAGCCGAGCACTCAGGCTCACAGGCTGCTGGCGCTGGGCTGGGGTTGCCGCCGAGGCGGCGGCGCGCGATCGCGCGAGCACCACACGAGGGCAGGGGTAGTAGATAGATGGGGGGCGGCTGGGCGGGAGCGATGTCAAATAGGCGCGCCGCCGTCTGCCGTCCAGTTGGGACGAGTCAGAAGTAGGGCTCAGGGCTTCACCTCCCCACTCACGCGCTGGGGCAGGGCTCGCCAAACAACTCTTGTCCGCAGCGTGCAGCGCCGTCTCGTCAAACTTACCCATGGGTCGCGTTATCAGAAACCAGCGTAAGGGTCGCGGCTCGATCTTCACCGCGCACACCCGTCTGCGCAACGGCGCCGCCAAGCTGCGCACGCTCGACTACGCCGAGCGTCACGGCTACATCCGTGGCCTGGTCAAGCAGGTCATCCACGACCCTGGCCGTGGTGCGCCCCTGGCCAAGATCGCTTTCCGCGACCCCTACCGCTACAAGTACCGCACCGAGACCTTCATCGCCAACGAGGGTGTCTACACCGGTCTGTTCGTGTACGCCGGTAAGAAGGCTGCCCTTGAGGTCGGCAACGTCCTGCCCCTGGGCTCGGTCCCTGAGGGTACCATCATGTCCAACGTTGAGGAGAAGGTTGGCGACCGTGGTGCTCTTGGCCGCACGTCGGGCAACTACGTCATCGTCATCGGCCACAACGCCGACGAGGGCAAGACCCGCATCAAGCTGCCCTCGGGCGCCAAGAAGACGGTCTCGTCGTCGGCTCGTGGTGTCATTGGTGTTGTTGCCGGCGGTGGCCGTACCGACAAGCCCCTGCTCAAGGCCGGTGCTGCCTTCCACAAGTACAAGGTCAAGCGCAACTCGTGGCCTCGCACTCGTGGTGTTGCCATGAACCCCGTGGACCACCCCCACGGTGGTGGTAACCACCAGCACATTGGTAAGGCCTCGACCATCTCGCGTGGCGCCGTCCCCGGTCAGAAGGTCGGTCTCATTGCCGCCCGCCGCACCGGTCTGCTCCGCGGTTCCCAGAAGGTCCAGGAGTAACCTTAATATCACCACTCATCCGCGTCATACATATGTATACGAGCCTAGTATCGTAAAAACGTCATTATTCGTGAACGTAGCGCCGGCTTGCTCGCAGAGAGCAGAGCAGGCTGAACTCTATATAGTACGCCGAGGCGACCGGCCTCCTAGCGGTAGCCGGCGATCAGCCCCACAAACAAGACGGCCATCACCGCGAACGGTGCCTTGATCCACACGTCGGCGAGCGGCCCGCCGACCTGCGTGACGGCAAGAATGCCGAGGCCGCCGCACAGTGAGTAGACACCAGAAATGCTGCCCGCGAACTCGCGGCGGCCGTTCGCAGCCATTGCCATCGACTCGGTCATGACGCCGATACTGGCCGCACCAGCGAATACAGCAAGCACGATTGGCAGCGGCCCCAGCGCGGTTGGCGCGAAGACAAAGCCACCCATTGTCAACGCGCCGAGGACGCCGCTTGCTGCCAGCACGCGCCGCGTTGGGAACCGGTCGATTGCCCAACCTACGGCCGGCGCGCCGACCAGAGTCGCGGTATTGGCGATTCCCGTCAGAATCTCGGAGCGCACGTATCCATCGTGGCACCCCACACGACCGGTCTCATCGCAGCGGCCCGTGCGCAGATACCAATCGTTGACATAAAGCGGGATAAACAGTGAGATCACAATCGACACGCTGCGCGCAACCGCCGAGCCGTAGTAGGCGAGCTGCAGCTCGCGGTCGCCGCGCGCGGCAACAAAACCCTTCTTGAGCAATGCCCAGTAAGAGTGCTGCGCGACAGCATCGCGGTCGTAGGCAGCCTCGTCGAAGACCGATGCCGTCGAGTCTCCCCGCAGCCACGGGCCGAGGCCTTTGGTCCGGTCCTGGTGCAGCGTGAAAAAAAGCGCCACAGCGATAACGCCTGCGCCAACGCCAACAATAAGGTAGGCCTTCTGAATGGCCTCGACAGGGTGATCCGCATAGCCGAGGCGCGTGGGCAGCGGCAGAAGCGCAGCGACGGCAAAAATCGCACCTAGGCCCGACGCGAGGCCGACCAGACCGGCCATCGTACCGTTGCCACGACCGCGCGGCGCACGCTTGCGTCCAGAAAACAGTGTCTGCACTGCCGCACCCTCCTCGTCTTCAGCGGCGCTCCCGGTGCCGTCAGCCAACATCGAGAAGTCTGCATCGAGGTCTTCAGCCACAATAGGCACCTCCCCGGGATTGCCCAGTGTGGGTGTTTCGTCAGAACCGCCGGCCGCGGAGAGATAGTGACCACCGCGTTGTGTGCGCGAATACTCGCTCAGAATGGCCGTAATCATTGAGATAGCAGCTGAGCCACCGCAGGCAAACAGCACACGAAGTAGCAGCAGCTGCGGATAGATCCCGCCTGCTCGGGGGTAGAAGGCCGTACTGGCTCCGAGCAGCGCAAGCCCAGCAACGGCAACGTAGCGCGTGCCGATTTTGTCGGACAGCGCACCCCACAGCGGCGCGCACAGAATATTAATGAGCTCGTCGGCCAACGCGAGGTGCGACACAATAGTCCCGGCCTTACTACGGCCAAAGACAGACGTTAGCACAAATGGCTGCGTCGCATTGAGGAACACAAACAGCGCGATTGTGCTCGCGCACAGCAGAAGGTAGGCGCTGCGCTCGAAAATGTTCATCACTGCCAAATGTGCCGCGAGGTGGCTTCGTCCCGCCCCCGCCGGATGAGATGACCAACTACTGATCGAATTGATTGTGGGCTAGGGTGCGGCAGTCCGATGCAGCCGAGGGACCAGGGCACGCAGTCTGCACAAAATCTGAAGCCACTTCTTCGACGATACTCTCTGCGCCAGCTGCTGCAGCCACTACTTCGCAACGAGCCACAATCTGCAGGCGTCCGCGCAAGCTGCGACGGCCCACCGAGGGTCCCGCAGGCGTTTGCAGGCACCCGCAGACGCCCGCAGGGCACTGGGCGCCGCACACTGCATATGCACCGCAAGTAGGAAAAAATATTTAAAGACAGCTTTGCCCGTGGGCAAAGACAGCCCTCAGAATGCGCTTCCTTTTGCCGGTGCTGCTGCTGGCGCAGCACGCCATGGCCCATTACACCTACGACTACTTCTATTGGGTGTGCTACTACTCGGCAGCGACAAACTTCCAGTACGCCGCCGAGTGCCCGCCGCCCGCGGACCCCCTCGACTTCATTAGCCAGTCTGCGTGCCATTGCCGCAGCGATGACACACTGCGCACGATGTATACGTGCATTGAGACGTTTGCGGAGAAGGCCGGCAAGCCGCGGGCCATCAAGGACTCGTGGCGTGTTGTCACCACTAACTGCCCTCTCTACTACGGAACGAAGCCGCTGTATAATCTCAAGCAGGTTCAGGAGGCCGTTCGTAAGAACCCGGTTACTCAGACGTTCGAGGAGGCTAACTCGACTCTCACGGGCGCGTTCCTGCAGCCGCCCGAGTACTTCTCCCCTGGCAATATCGAGGCTGGCATCGACGCGCACTACCAGTCGTGGGCACCGGAGGCGTACGGTCGTGCCCTTGTGGGTTACGTGTTTGGCATCATGTTGTTGCAGACAATTGCGAACTTCATGGGCTGGTTCCTCCCCACGGCAAACCGCCTGGTAAGCAACTCGGCGGCGGGTCGCGCGTACCGTCAGTACTTTGTGCTGCCTGCACTCGTGCACAAGAAGCATGCCGAACCGCTCAAGTTCACGCGCGCATTTTATGGTCAGATTCCGCCGCGCATGCACTCGTTCTTGCTCGCGGGCTACCTACTCTTATCCATTGTGTTCATCTGCGTGCGCTACGACTATGTCGCCGACACGACGCTGAACACCACCAAGGCGCTGTACTTTGGTGACCAGATCGGCTACCGCTCGGGTGTCATCTCAATGTTCAACTTCCCACTGCTGTGGCTGTTTGCCACCCGCAACAACTTCCTGATCTGGCTGACCGGCTGGCATTACGAAGTCTTCGCACTCTGGCACCGCTGGATTGCGCGCATTTTCACCCTCGAAGTTGTTGTCCATTCCATTGCGTGGACCGTCTACGTGCTTGCCACGCCGACCATTCCCGGCGAGCCCTCGTCGTGGTCCTCGACGTGGGCTCTAGGCTACTGGCGCTGGGGTGTTGTCGGAACGATCGCCATGTGCATCATGTGCTTCCAGGCCATGCGCTCGCTACGCAAGCTTGCGTACGACTTCTTCCTGCCCCTTCACATTCTTCTGGCCGTCTTTGTCGTTGTTGGCACCTGGTACCACCTGGACTACGTCACGATGACCCAGGAGGAGCTATACGCGGCGGTTGCGGTCTGGGCATTTGACCGCGCCGTGCGCCTAGGACGCATCATTATTGCGGGCCCGTTTACTTCCAAGGCCGTAATTACTGCGCACGAGGGTGGCGTCATCGAGATGACCGTCGACTACTCGAAATGGTGGAAGCCTTCGGGCGGCAGCTATGCGTATGTTCACTTCTTGGACCCATTGCACTTTATGCAGGCGCATCCCTTCTCTGTCATGGAGAGCACCCTGCCTGAGGAGGCCGGTAAGCTCAAGTTTTACGCTAAGGCCCGCAGCGGAATGACCAAGCGCATGTACAACAAGGCGCTCGCCAATGGTACGCCGATTACTTCCCGCGTGTGGCTTGACGGCCCTTACGGTATCCCCCTCAACAACAAGCCTTTCCGCGAAACTGTATTGGTCGCAGGTGGTATTGGCATCACGGCTTCGTACTCGCACCTTGTTGACCTGGCCAAATCGGCGAAAGAACACACTTTCTACCTGCACTGGGTGATCAGCGATGAGCGTCCGCTCGAGTGGTTCGCCAAGCAAATCGCTCTTATGCGCGCGCTGCCCAACGTTCAGGTGATCATTTACATTGCTGGTACGCGCGCGGCCGGCTCGCTTGACGGCTTGAGCGGCGGTGAGGAGACTAAGGAGCCATCGCTCACGGCCAAGTCCGTCGATGGCTCAGCTAGCGACGCTGTTTCGACTAGTGGAGTTATCTACGGCCGTCCTAACCTGGTCACGGTGGTCCAGGACCACATCAGCAATTCCCAGGGTCCCATCTGCACGTTTGTGTGCGGCCCCGCGTCCATGTCTGACGACGTGCGCTACGCCTGCTCGCGTGGCGTGTCGCTCACTAAGAACTATGTTCAGTTCTACGAGGAGTCCTTTTCCATGTGAGGGCCGCTGAATGACTGAACATCTATTTACGTACTCGCAAGAAGTGGCCCAGAGGCGCTCATGCATTTATATTGCTAACATCTAGCCTTGTCAGAATAACGGCACCAAACTGCTGCAATACCGCCGGGACCCTCAAGCCTTGGGGACCTCTTGTTTTACCGCGCTGGTTACTGGGTCCTCCATTTTGCCGCGGCGGTCCACCGGACAACCTTCCTGTAATGCAGCTCAGCGCGAAGAGTTTCTGAATTGATCAGGTCAGGTGGTACCATGCAGGGCAGGGGCAAATTTTTTTTTATGTAGCTGCATGGCTGTATTTGCGAACGTCAGGTGCCCTGACTAAAGTCAAATTGCTTGATGTTTGGCACAGAAATGCTTCCAGGGGTGATAGCTGAATTATAGGAGGCAATATCCAGAGACACTTCAGCGGGTATTTGACATTGTTGAGTGTATGCGCGTCTGCCGCCTGTGCAAAGATCTCCATGCATATGCGCGCCCATGCAGGCGCCGCACTGCCTAGTCAGCTGAATTGATCATCAGCATCGCATGGCCTGCGAATGGTGAACAGAACGGATCTCCGCGCCAAAATCGTGGGGTGATGGGGCTGCATATTACAGCGCTCTGATTGGAAGATATAATGGCGTTTATTCGGTCAAGGCTGTTCGCTGAAGGAGCGTTGTGTTTATTTACGAGCCGTCGTGCGGCGCAATCTGTCCGAACAAATGGGCAAGTGCCACGGCTTCTCTCTAGAAGAAGTCTTGGCAGACTTTGGGTCTTTGAAACTTCATTTGTTGGACTACGATCTACTAAATAATTATAGCGATGTGTATCGCTCCTGAGCTTTGTCCCGTGCCAAGACGAAAATGCCAAATTAGTACCAAGCAAGTACCGTGCCGCCGACACTAGATTCGTAATTTCAAGCTACCGCGATATTCTAGATACCGAAGCCTGCACTCCTATTTGATAGTTACTGACCATGTGGCCAAGTGCCTCGCCTTCCAGACTGCGATCTCCCAGCCCGCTCACGCCTTTGGAAGCCCTTGCCCTCAAGGCGCGACACGCGACCTGTGTTTACATCACCTGGGACCAAAGCTTGACTGTAATCACAGAGACGCGTGACCTTAAACTGTGACACCTGCGGGACTGTTCACACCATGAAGGTTCAGGAGCTCGTCATCGACGGCTTCAAGAGCTATGCCACGCGCACGGTCATCTCAGACTGGGATGACTCGTTCAACTGTATCACAGGCTTGAATGGATCCGGCAAGTCCAACATCTTGGACGCCATCTGCTTCGTTCTAGGCATCACGACCATGTCAACAGTGCGCGCGAGCAACCAGCAGGATCTCATTTACAAACGCGGTCAAGCCGGGGTTACTAAAGCCAGCGTCACGCTTGTCTTCGACAATTCCGACAAGGCGAAAAGTCCGGTGGGCTTTGACGATTTCGAGCAGATAAGCGTGACCCGCCAGATTGTGCTTGGTGGTACATCAAAGTATTTGTTAAATGGCCACCGTGCACAGCAGGCCGACGTTAAAAAGCTTTTTCAGTCGGTTCAGCTGAATATTGACAATCCAAACTTCCTTATTATGCAAGGGCAGATTACCAAGGTGCTGAACATGCGGCCAACGGAGATTCTGGCGCTTATCGAGGAAGCCGCAGGGACGCGAATGTTTGAAACTCGGCGTGAGACGGCGCTCAAGACCATGGCGAAGAAAGACCGCGATATTGAATTCAACCGTAACCTGCTGCGTGAGGAGATTGAGCCCAAGCTTGATAAACTGCGCAGCGAGAAGCGCGATTTTCTCGAATATCAGCGCGCGCAAAGCCATTTTGAGCGGGCTGAGAAACTCGTGTTAGCTCATGACTTCCTCGAGCTCGATAACCGCCTCACAGTGGGCACCGAGGGTATGGAGCACTTTCGCACACAGAAGGACGATTGCGAGAGGCTGATAACATCCCTGGAGGGCGAAATAACTGATAAGCAGGAACAGCTCGAGCAAGCACGGCAGAAACGCCGTGAGCGTGGAGCCGAGCAAGTGCTGGACACTCTCGAAGCCAAACAGGAAGCAGCGTCGCAAGAGATTGCGCGCCTGCAGACGTCCGCTGAGATCAAAGCGAGCTCGCTCGATGAAGAGAAGCAGAAACTTGCTACGACGCAGCAGAAATACATTGAAGGTGAGCAGCAGCTGGCAGAATTCACGGGTCAGGTAGACGGCTTCACTTCTGAGCACGAGCGGTCGCAGAGAGCCCACGAAGAGGCTCAAACTCAGGTATTGGCCAAGCGCGACCTGCTTTCTAGTTTGGAGACCGGTATTTCCGGGTCAGGGGACCGTGAGACGGGGTTTGGGAGTGCGGCAAAGAAAGCTAAGGATGCCATCAGCGATGCTCAGGCCAAGATTGGTCAGGCACGCCAGCGCCAACTCTACTTGAAGGAGACTGCCAGCTCGACGCGCCTTAGTGAGGCGCGCGCGGAGTTGGAGCGTTTTGCCGACAAGGAGCGGACCCTGCGCGCCGAAATCGAGGCGGCCAAGGCCAAGGCGGATGGTAGTGACGCGCACACGCAGCGCATCGATGACCTGCGCAATGCTGAGCAGGATATCCGGCGCTCATTGGCTGATGTGACTCGTAGCGTCGATGAAATTCGCCGGGCTAATCCGAATTTGGACTTTCGGATTCAGGGGTTTTCCGACGAGCAAGTGCGTGGGCTGGTGGCGCGTCTGTTCACGCTTCGCGAAGAGCACGGGAACAAAGCGCTTGCGCTAGAGATCTCGGCTGGCGCAAAACTGTTCAACGTAGTCGTCGATACCGATGCGACGGGTTCCAAGATCCTGTCTAGCGGGCTCAAGCGCCGCATCACGGTGCTCCCGTTGAACAAGATCAACGGCCAAGTACTGAGAGAGGATCGCGTAACCGCAGCCAAGCAATTAGGTGAGGTTGACCTGGCGCTCGACTTGGTTGAATATGAGGAAGACGTGGCTGGCGCCATGCGCTTCGTTTTCGGCGACACGCTTGTGTGTCGCGACGCCAAGACAGCCGAGAAAGTCACGTTCAACCCTAATGTACGAGCTAAAACTATCACATGGGATGGTGATGTGTACGACCCTCGTGGCACGCTGTCGGGCGGATCGAAACCTTCTGCTAAGGGTATTCTGCTTACGATGCAGCGCTTCAACACTATGCGTGTACAGCAGGCGAGCTTTTCCCGTGAGTTGGATGAGATACAAAAGCAGCTTGCTGCTGCTGAGACCACGTACAGTGGTCTGCAGCAGGCACAGCAGGAGATTGAGCTCAAAGTGCACGAGCTCAAGATCCTACAGGACCGGCTGGCCTCGGGCTCGGAGGCGACGTTGCTCAAAGAAGCCCAAGAGGCCACTGAACAACTTGAACGCACCACTGCGGAGATCAGCCGCCACGAGGAAATTGTAGCTGAGCAGACAGCACTGCTGAGCAAGATCGAGATCGATGCCGCCGAGTTCACGGCGAACAAAGAAGCTAAGCTTGAGCAAATTCGTGACGAACTGCAGGCCTTGATTTCCCAGGAAAGTGATCTCGCCGCGAGAGTCTCGCAGAACCGCGCACAGTATACCGAAATTGCAGCAAATCTTGCGCAGATCAAGGGAGATTTGGAAATCTGGAAAGAGCGTGTTGTGCAGAGTACCGCAACAATCGCGGAACTCGAGCGTGAGACCGAAGAGGTCCATACGATGATCAAAAAGCTTGAGGGACCGCTTGCAGTGCTTGATCAGCAGATCGTCGAAGAGAAACGGCGCACGGCAGCGGCCGACGCCGAGCTTGCGCAGTCGGAACGCGTGATAGAAGAGCGCAAGCGGCGTTCTGTCGAAGCCAAGCTCGAGCTGCAGAGACTGGCCAACGAACTCGCTGAGGCAAAACAAGCACACGAACAGGCCGCGGAGCAGCATGCCGCCATGCTAGCAAAGCATGCGTGGCTGGCGACTGACCGGCAGCTGTTGGGCCAGCCCAATACGCCTTACGACTTTGCGAGCGCAAATCTTGGACATATGCGCAAGATTGTACGGACTGAGTCGTCACGGCTGCACATGATGCAGAATAAGGTCAACCCGCAGGTGATGAGCATGATCGAGAGCGTTGAGCAGCGCGAAGAAGCCCTGCGACGCATGATTAGACAGATCGAGCAGGACAAGGCGCACATCGAAGAGACTGTACAACAGATCGATGGCTACAAAAGCGAAAAACTTGAACAGACATGGCGCAAGGTCAGTGATGACTTGGGCCGCGTGTTTGGGCTGCTGTTGCCCACGTCGTCGGCCAAGCTTGAGCCCGACGAGGGCAAGACTGCCGCTGATGGGCTAAATGTGCGCGTTCGCCTGGGGAACCTTTGGAAAGAGGGCTTGACTGAGCTCTCAGGCGGCCAACGCTCGCTTGTCGCCCTGTCGCTCATTCTAGCGTTGCTACAATTCCGCCCGGCGCCGATGTACATTCTTGACGAGGTCGACGCCGCGCTTGACCTGCAGCATACACAGAACATTGGCCACCTCATCAAGACTCAGTTCCAGGAGTCGCAGTTCATCGTTGTCAGTCTCAAGGACGGGATGTTTACCAATGCGAACCGGCTTTTCCAGGTGAAGTTCACTGAAGGCACTTCGACCGTCACCGCCACGTAGAATACCATATTTATTACGGCTGAATGTAAATTGAGATAAATTATATTTGGTGCGACGACATCGCGCGCAATTAGCTGGCAAGCACGCCGGCGGCACGTGCAGCCTCAACGGTCTGGCTCTGCGCGCCGCGCAGAGCGGCCGGCTCGAGGGTCGCGGCGTTGGCCACGGTGCTGAGGTCGATACCACGCATGCGGGCGACCGTGAGCACCTGCAGCAGGTCGGTAGCAGCCGCAGGCAGTGAACCGACGAGATAGACAGCGGCACGCTGCGCGAGTGACGCGTCGCCCTTGATTCCAAGGACGCGCACAAGCGTACGAACTGCAGGCGTACTAATGTCCCATAGGGGTAGCTCCTGCGCCTCGCTCACGTCAAGCCAGCGTGCCAGGTAGACGACCTGCATCGCACGATCGTCAAGCGGTAGCTCGCTGGCAAAAACGCCCTCAAATAGGGCGTTGAGGTGTACGCGACACTCATCGCCGAACAGAGACTCTTGACCATCAACTCCTACCGCAAGATCGAACACGTCAGACACGGCATTCATAACGGATACATTAGGGTGCTCAGAAAAGGCGGTGGCCATTTTGTTGAGGAGTGCGTCATACTCGGCGTCGAGGCCGTGGCGCACGACGGCGTCCATGCCGATATGGGCGCCGAGGCGCACAACCGCGGCAAGGTGCTCATCGCTGTAGGCAAACTTTGTCATTAGATCGGGCACATGCTCAAGCAGAGTGGCCACAAAGAACCCTTCGGCTGCGCGACGGTCCTCCTGCGACCGAATCTGAGCAATGGCGGCCCGCTCGGTCGCGGCGAAGGCATCGAGCGCGAACAACAATGTGGGCAGCGCCATGGTTACTTCATCAGCGAGCGCGGCTTTCCACTCACCAGCGTCAGCGCGCGAGAAATCCTGTAGTAGAAGCCGCGCAAGCGGCGCGACGCCTATTTGAGTCGCGGCAGCGAGCGCAGCAGCAGCTTCGGCATCGAGTGCGCCGCCCACAGCAGCGACGGCTCTCAAAATCTGCGGCCACGTCTGCGCGTCGTGCTCCTCGTTATTCAGTTCGGTTGGCGTCAACGTAAGACCAGGATCGGACCTTGTTGTGACAGCCAGGAGCTCAGCCGCAGCACTGCGCACAGTGGGCTCGTCATCAAACACGGCCGTCACCAAACGCAGTACATTGTCAGGTACAGGTGGGGCTCCCTCAACGTTGGTGCGATGCTCCTCAGCTGCTGCTCGCACAACATTGAGGGCTGTCACGCGGCACTTAACGTCAGCATCGCGGCGAGCAATCTCGGCCACACGGCGCCACTGTGCTTGGCTGATGGGTGAAGAACCCGCAGTAGCGCTGTTGAGCACACTGGACAGACTGAGCAGTGCGGCGCGGCGCACGGCCGGCGCCTCGTCGACGAGCGACCCGAGAAGGCGCACGTCTGCCCACACGCCTAGCGCAGCGACGGCATCTTGACGGATTTCAGGGCTCGTATCACGGAGCCTGGGCCCGATAGTGGCAAGGCACGCGTCACGCAGCTCAAAGATACGCTCGAGCTGGGCAGTTAACTCAGCGTGATGTTGCGTCGCACGCGCGGCCGCACGGCTACCCGAGTTAGCTCGCGCAGCTTCCTGCGCGCGCTCGGCCTCCAGATCATCGCGAAGCCCACGCAATGACGTCGCGTACATGCCTGCGTAGGCGACTGCCGCGTGGCGAAGCGAGCGCAAGGGCACACCGGCGAGCGCAGCCACGTAGCGCAGAAGCGTCGACGCTGCATCAATGTTACCACTTTCAAACGTCTTGGCCACGAAAGCGGGCATAAAAGCAGCAAAGCGCCGCACAAAGTCACGCCGCAGCAAAGGGTACGACGCGGGGGCGTACTCCTTACACGCGGCGTCAAGGTCGCGCGCTGCGGAGGCCGGATCAATCAGCTGGAAGGGTGTATCAGCACCGGCAGCCTTCACAATAAAATTGAGGATCTGCAGCAAACCCTCCTCGGGCTCATAGTCGAGCATGCGCACGACACCCGCTGCTGCCTCGTCATAATCGGTGTCGGGCTCTTGCAGTACATCAAAAAGCGAGTTCGCAAGGCGCCGCCGCTTCGATGCCGGGCCCGGCTCAGCGTAACGCGGCGCGGATTTGCCGGTCGCAGCATCAGCGGCGGGCGCCGTCGCAACGCGACTGGACTTGCTACGCGTCTGCACCATGATTACGAACGTGGAGGAGACGCGAACGCGTCTGGGACTGATGTCGCGCGCTAGGTAGGCAGCTAGGGTATGGGCCTAAATGGGCTTGAGTGGGGTGTGGCTTGTCTTGAATGGGGCCCAAAGCCGGAAGAGCTCACCTTGGCCAAGTATAGGATAGCCCGGTTACGCGGTACTGAGACTGAGCTGAGTCCACTGATATGAGCTCAACCTACCTTCTTGAACTCGGCACTTCAGAACGAAGCCAAGGCTGGTTCTTGTTGTTTTTCTGAATGTTCAGCGAGGGCAACGCTTGCTCCTGCTCAGCTTTCTCGGCCGCTTTGACATCCTCATAGTTATTACCTTGATCGTACATGGCAATGTCCTCGTTGGTGAGCCGTATCGTCGTAGCTGGCCGCCGAATCATGGCGGTCTGTGCAGATAGCTGGTCTGTGGGACGCCGAGCTACGCACATGCCGCTCCCCCAGACCCAGCGCTTATCACACATGGCTTTGGGACTTATGTGAAGTGCCAAGAAGCCGCGCCTTCGACAGAGCTTCCAAAGCGGCTTGTACTCTCGGCGGACGCTGCTGCCGCCGATGACAAGCCTGCACACGCAGACCATGGACGATCTGTGTCGTATTTGCCGCAGTGAGGAAACTGAAGAGGAGCCGCTGTTTCACCCATGCAAGTGCTCGGGCTCGATCAAGTATGTGCACCAGGACTGTCTGTTGCAGTGGCTTGAGCACGCTCGACATGACTACAAGTGCGACTTATGTGGTACGCCTTATATTTTTGAAAACATATATGCTCCGGATATGCCAGCATCGCTGCCGCTCAAGGCTTATGTTTACAAGTTTTATACAACCTACCAAGCCATTGCGGGGTCGGCCCTGCTCATATTGCGGGCCGTGGTGCTATGTTCAATGGCCGCGGTGCTCACTAAGTACCTTTTCGAGATTGTCACCATGTCGGTGACGGCTCCAATGACATACCGCGCGCTGGCCGCCCGGCTTGTTGCTAACTTTCGCAAGGGTCGTGCGCCCTATTTCGCATCCCTGGACCGCAAGTTTGAGAGGCCGTGGATGCGCGAACTGCATTCAGCTGTCATTGACGGCGCAGTTCTGCTGGTGGCTATGTCTGTCTGTGTGTTCTTGGTATACGTGTCCACAATGTGGGCACTCACGGATCGAGGGTTGCTACATGATATTGAGCATATTCAGCACGGCGAGCCGGGTCATATGGACGTCGAGTACGAGCAGGATATTGATGAGGTACTCGATGGTGATGATGGAGTTGGTCCCGAGCGGTTTGATGAGGAGGATGAAGAGTGGATCGACGAGGCTGAAGACGATAATGATGAACATTTCCCCCACGGAGGCCACCAGCATGTCCATGAACACGACCATGATCATCAGCATGTGCACAACCACGATGATTTTGGCGATGAAGACATGGAGGATATTGACGACCTATTCATGGACCGCGACGAAGGCGAGGGCTTCTTTGAAGAAGGTGAAAATCTATGGACGGTATTTGAGCAAGTATTTGGCGGCCCCATCCTTCCCCGTTTAGGGTGGTTCTCCGCCGTGATGGGAATTATGCTTGCTGGAATTTTCACTATGTATCAAGGACCGCTATTGGTGGGCCGCTGGACGATCATAGGGTCTCTGCAAATCACGCGTTGGTTACTCCGGGAAAGCGCAGTGAGATTGGAAAAGTGGCAGCCTACTCTTCTCCCGGTACTCGGACGCACGGCTGCGGCGATGACTGGTGCCGAGCGCCTTCTGCCAGACCAGCTGCATTTCCATTTATTTTCTTACTGGTTGGGCTGCGTGGCACTGATTTACGCTGTTCACATTGTCTATGCGATCCGCTTCAACGTCTGGCTAACAAGCCCCGGCGGACGCGCAACACTTATCGTCATGAAGCAGGTGAAGGCCGTATCCCGCGTGCTAGGCATCGTCGTTATAGAGTTGACAATGCTCCCAGTGTTCTGCGGTGCTCTTTTGCACGTCTCCGTACTGCCCCTTTTGGCCGACTGGAGGATTACGACGGCGTTGCGCCAAGTCATGGAGTCGCCCATGCTTATGGCCTGCATTTACTGGGCGACAGGCCTCACGTATATGTACCTGCTCGCAAACTTCATCCGTGTATCCCGTGGCTTCCTACGTCCCGGCACACTATACTTTGTACAGGACCCCAGTGACCCTCGTAACGAGCCCGTGCGGAGGATTCTTCGCGACAGCTGGGAGCGACACTCTCGCCGCGTAGTGACATCAGCTGGGATCTACGTGGCGCTCCTTGTTGGCGGTGTGGGTAGCGTGAGCTTGCTATTCCGCGTGTTTGGTGTCATTCCAAATCAAATTGCCCCCGTGGTGCTGACGAGCAGCTTGTGGAGTGGTCTGTGGCATGTATCGCAGGCGGCGCTGCTGCTGTTTGTGGCGTTGAAGAATGGCAAGGTGTCACGCGAGGAATTCTCTGAGCGATTTGGCCAGATCTGGCAGCGCGAGATTCGACGTGGCGCGGCTCTCCTCGATCTAGACTCTTTCCTATTCGGCGAGTCGAAAGAGCTACCCACAGAGCCGACTGAGGGAGGGAGTGCCACTGGCTATTTTGTTCGTGCACCGCGTAGCGACATTCTACCATCGCGTTACGACCTGGAGCTGTTTGTTCCCGTGACACCAAACGACGAGCGCCTTGATGGCCAGCGCGGGCTCGGCCGCAAGGAACTTCGCCGTTACACACTGGTGTGGCGCCCAGCGCACTTTGGTTGGCGTCTTGCCGTGCTGGCGGTTTTGATCTGGCAGTTTGGAACGCGCCTCACGCTTTTAAGTACGGTGCTGCCGCTAACATGCGGACGGCTCGTTAACAGGTTTGCATACCGCGATGCGCCTGTCGAAAACGACCTGCTACTCTACGTGGTTGGCGTGGCTACACTGGTGGGGCTGTGGGCAGTTTACCGCAGCGCCTTGCGTCCTGGACATGTTGTGCCCACGCTACGTGACGCTGCGCGCACAGCGCTCCGTGTAGCGGGGCTCGGCGCTATTTCGCACGCTGTACTGGCTGCACCTGTCAAGGAGCTCGTTTTAGTACGGTCATTTGTTCGGCCCACCGACGTGGATGCCTTAGATGCGCTCGTGTACGGCTGCATGCTCACAGCGTTCGGCTGGCGCCTCGCGTCGGAGCCGGCCGCTATTGCTGCACTGTGTGCACTAGCGGCTCACGTGCGGATGACCGTGGCTCCAGAGGTGCGGGTCTTGGCCAAGGCTTTGGCCACTCTTGGCCTAGCCGCGCTCGCTGGCGACTATGCGATCACGCGGTTCAGCCTCGCGGCGCGCGCGACCGAGTGGCTGCAGTCGGCGCGCGAGGACTTTTTCCTCATCGGACGGCAGCTGGGAAACATGCCTGATCCCGAGGCTTCCACAGCCGAGATAGCGGCGGGGGACACGGTTGGAGAGGCTCCCGCGGCAGTCGCGTCGTAGGGGCTTAGCCCCGCACGGCCAGCGTAGCAAGAATTGCGTGCCAGGCGCCCCGACCAGTAGCGTTGCCTGCCTCCGCATACTCCAGCATATATTCTGCGCTGCGGCCTGCGGGCGCGCTGTTTATTTAATTTTTGCACTCTGTACAGATACACTCGCATTCACCCCTGCAGGTTGCCTGCGTAGCCGAGCGAGGCTCCAACGGCTCAGGTAAGCGACCCAACGCGTGAGCGCGCGTCGCCCGCCCCCCTTCCCCCACCAATGTCGCGGGCGTCGCGCACGGCCGCGCTGGCCGATCATATCGACGATGCGACAGCAAGACTTTACTCGCGGCAGCTCGAGCTGATTCGGCTGTCCGCGAGCCGCAATAAGGCCGACACGACCGTCGCCGTCGAGAGCGCCGAGATCGAGGCATGCGCGGCGTCGCTCGTCAAGTCGGTTGAGGATCTGCTGGTGCTCGTTCGCACGCTCAAAGAGGCGTGGATTCTGGGACAGATGCGCGAGACTAAAAACGTTATATCGACTGAGGAACTTGAGCGGCGGTCTGCGGCCGCCGGCGAGCTTCTGGCCGCCATCCGGCGAAGGGACTAGCGCGTGCCGCCGCCGGCCCGCGGAAGCCGGCGCGCTGGCGCGCCGTTCCGGTTTGTGTTAAAAGTATTTAAGAGCTCTGGGTGCGGTTGCGTCCAGAGTGTTATATTTAAATGCATTGTGTTAATTTCGGCCCATGTGTGGACGCGGGCGGGCCCGCCTGCCCCGCGCCGATTATGCCTGCGCCAGCGCGCGGCTAGGCCTCCGTCTCCTCAAAAAGACGCGGCTTTGATGCCGGCTGCAGCGATGTCGTGCGGATCTTGCGCTGACGCTTGAGCCCTGGGCTCGAAAATCGTCGGTGCAGTGGAGCGACGGCTTCGTCTTCATCTGAAGGTGCAAACAGCCGCGACTGCGGCGAGGCAATTGCCGACTCGTATGCGTAGCCTGGCGGAAATGGCCCGCTGGGCCCCGCCACCGGTCGTGCTGCGGGCCCGGGATACGTTGCCGCGTAGCCCGGCGGCGGCGGGCCATCCCAGAGCGCGGGGCCCGCCACACCTGCGTGTAAAGACTCGGTGTCTGAGCCGGCGACCGAGCCGGCGGTGCCGGCAGTCGACGACCCGGTAGCTGATGGTGCGTACACCGGCGCGAACCGCGGCTGCTGCGGCGGTGGCCCCGCAAAGGAGCCCCGTGAGCTCGCGGGCGTTGCCGGCGAGCGCCCGAGCGGAGAGGCAGCGGAGACGTCTGTATCGGAAGCGCTCGAATGGCTCGGGCCTGCCGTAGGCGGGGGTTTGGCTGCCGCCGCAAGGCGTCGCAGCGAGATGCGACGTCGTCGGTGTTTGGCCGGGCTCTTATGCGCGAGAGGCGAGCCAGGAGAGGAGCCCCGGGCAGGCGGAGACGATGGCGCTAGCGAGGGTGTTGAACAGCGGCTCGATGCCGGCGACCAGCGCGGAGAGTAGCGCGGCGATGCCGCAGGTGACTCTGTAAACAAGTCGGACACGTGCATGCGCGGCGGGCGGCCCGGCGACGCCGCCTCTGCAGCCTTTTCGGCGGCAGCTGTCTCGCCAGTATCCTCAAGAGCAACGCCGCGGGCGCCATGGCGCTGCCGGTGCAAGTACGCGTGCGGGACGTGTGCACCAAGCGCGAGTGTGTCAAAGGGACGCACCTCGGGCGTCACGTACGATGTGCCCGCGGCGAATTCGCGGTAGCGCGTCTTGCGAATACCGGCCTGCGACCAGCGGTTTGGCCCACGCGACGGGTCTGGCGCCGTTTTGTTCGACGAGGTCGCTTTCCACACGCTTTCGGGAATGTCCTCGTAGAACGACTCACCGAGCGCGCGCTTCAGCGTCTTTTCGATCAGCGCATGCACGCCCGGGATGTCGTCGAGGGAAGACGCTGCCCGCACCTCCTTGACCGGTGAATCTCGAAAGGACACCGTCACTCCTGCTGGCGTGTAGGCCATGTCAACAAGCGTGTCAAGCACAAGCGAATGCAGCGACACAGCAAACGGCACGACAAGCGGCGCAGTTGCAGCAATGGCAGCTGGGCGGACCCAGGCGGGCCACGCGGCTTCTCCAAATAAGCCGACTAAGGGGTTGAACTGCAGAAGTGTCGCGAGCCGCACAGAGGCGTCGCCCGCATAGCGCAGGCGGAACACGACGTGGGCGCGCCGCTCACCCACAAAGGGAATTGAGTGAAAGGCGAGCTCGGGCGGCTCTGTGCCAAAATCGAGGTCAACAACGCGCAGCGGCTCGACCATTTCCGGTGGCCGCTTGGCCTGCGCGATCGCCTCGGTCATCGCCACCTTCGCGGTCTCGCACAGCTCGTCCACATTGAAAAAATTCCAGTTAAAGCGGAACGACATCGAGGAGACGCAAGCGCGTAGCGTCTCCAGCACAGCAGCCCAACGCGCGAGGTCTCAGAGTGCCCAAACACGGGCAGAGACGTCGGCGGGGGTCTCGCTGTGGTGGGGGGCAGGGCGGGGGCCCGCCACGCCCGTGGGACTTGCTGATCCTGGGGAAGGGAACCAGACCCCCAGCCCAGCGGTAGCACAACGCTAGGGTGGGTCTCGCGTGGGAGGCCCAAAATCACAGTGGTCTAGCTGCTCCTGCGCGCCGGCGCGCGGGCTATGTACTATAAATACTTGCGGACACACGCACGTACGCGCGCGTCAAACGCGGCGCTTTTGATCGGCGCGCCGGCCTCGTAGAACGGGCTCATTAGCGTTTTCACGTATAGGTCGTAGAGGTCGGCGAAAAACTGCCGGATGGGCTCGTCGTTCTTACTTTCGTGCAGCAGAAGGAAGCGAATGTTTCCCGCGGTCACAAACGCCGACACCATGTACGTGTAGAAGTTGTCTACCGCCTTGAGGTACAGCGCCGGATTTGTCCACTGCATGTCCTCCACGACGTCAAGGGCCGCGTTCACGATGAATGGGTTCAGCTCCTTCATTCCTGGCGCAAATCGCGCGACGCCATCCGCACCCTGCCGCGACGTGCCGAACTCCAGCTCGTATATGGGCGCGTCGGTCCGGTCGACAATCGCCAGGTAGTACGACATGGCCTGGAGGCGGGGCTGGAACTGTCGGTCGGGAGCGCGCGCTGGCGGTGGGAGTGTCTGCGGCGGGCCTGGGACGTAGGGAGGGTCCGCCCGGCGGAGCTAGAGGATGGCGGCCCAGTGGAGCTGGGAGCTGGAAGCTGAAGGTTCAGGGAGAGGGCCCGCATCACCCCGCCGCCTAGCTTGGCGCTGGGAGTTGGGGCCCCGCGAGGCTGCCTGGGTGGCTGTGCAGCAGCGGGGCTCGGCTCAAAGCGAGCCATGAATTCCTCGACCTGTGGGCCTTGGGGCTTTTGGCCCACGGCACCGGAGCCTGGACCGCGAGCCGAGGTAGCGTTGGAACAATTGGTGGCCTGATCTCTGCGACGGCGTGGCTTTGGTTCCGCTCAAGGTGCCCCAAGGTCTAAACCGAGCGCACATTCTCGCCCCTAGCCCACACCCAACGGCTCGTATCGCCTGCCTGCAAGCTCGTCATGGCCACCCTCGGCTGCCTAATCGGCGGCTAAGCTCGGACACCCGACGATGCCGTCGGGTCGACTGTGCGTGTGGGCGCAGTATGGTGCCCCGACGACGGCTGGATGGCACGGTCTGCATGCACCGTCTCCGCACGGGGTTGCCGGCCAGCAGAGCCAAATCACGCCACTGTCATCGCGGGGAATGCATGTGGCACCAAGGCGCTATGCGGTGCGTTTTCCCCGCCTACGCGCGAGAGGCTTAAAAGTACTGGGGAATATGCATAGCGGTGCACCCAATAATGCGGGATTTCTCAAGTGCTCTCTCACACGTGTCGCGTCGGGGAGTCCCGAAGAACTGTGGCTGTGCCTCGCTGGATCGTGGTAGTACCCTTGCCCATGCCCCCATGCGCTTGCTCACGAAGCACCACCCTCCCAGCACCAGCGACCCCGCTTCCCCTTGTTCCTGGCGCTTGTCACCTTATCGGTCTAGTCTCCTTTAGCGCGGCTGAACTGAACGGGCAAATACAGCCACAACGCGTGACACACGTCGCATAGCGCAGCCCACGTTAGGTCCTTTTCTAGCGTCCAGGCTACCGCTCTTTTTGCATGGCTACGCTCACTCGCAGCCAGACCGCCGCGCGGCCCGCGCCCGCGGTGGTTGCTACGACGGCGCCCGCCGTCTCGCACAAGTTTGAGCGCTCTGTTTCGGGTTCGGACAAGCCAGTGGCGACTGTCTCCGCTGATATTGACACATATGCTTGGTACGCGACCCATAACCCAAAGATCTTGTCTGACCTTGGGTTCAAAATGGTTCCTCGTGCTGCTGAGGGAGCTGCCGGCTCATCCGACACGACTCTACGGTTCACAGAGGGTGGCGAAGTCCGCGATTTGCCGCCGTTGGCTCCGTCAATTTTTGGCAAACCTTCGCAGGCGCAGAAACGGCACTCGTCGCCTGTACGGCGCACCCAAGGCCGGCGCCTTGGAAACGCCGAGAAAGCTAATGTTGCAAGCTTTCTTGCTTATGCGAAGGCGCAGAACAGTACGCCTGCCGGACTGACCGCCCGTTCGGCGCCCACGTCGGCACCAGGCTTGCGCACCGCCTCGGGCGCCGGCCCTCGTGGCCGTCGCGAGCACCGCAGGTCCGCTGGTGCACACTCGTCATCACGGGCATCGGGAAGCGTGGCTTCGAGCACGCGTGCGGAGCCAATGCCGCCACAGGACTCGGCGGCCATGCTCGCCCTTCAGAAGGGAGCCGCCAAAGTTGCGTCACAGATGGCACAGCGCTACTACTCGGTGAAGTCATTCGTAGATCTGCGGACCGAGTCGACGGCCGCCGATGCAGGCCACGTTGGATCCTTCAACCCACTTCAGACGATCCGTGATCGCGCTCAGTCGGGCTTTCGCTCTGAGTCCGCGTTCATGTGGTCTATCTCGGCGAATGAGTTCTCGCATGATCTTGCTTGGCGCCAGAGCGCTATTGCGCGCAACAGTCGCCATACGTCCGCATCAGCGCGTGCGGTCACTGCGACATCGCTGGGCCCTGCCACGGCCAACTCGCTGCTGACGCCCGACACGTCGATGTCACGTGCCGCACTTCCTGAGACGCCTATCAATATTACTACGCGTCGCTCATCGTCGAATCTCTCGGTATTGTCCGAGTTGACGCAAGCGAGCAGCTTTACTGATATGCATGACCGTCTCCATACGTCAGGGCCTGGGCTGCCTTACGCATCGCCCGCGGCCAAGGATAGCCAGCTCATTGAGAAGCTCAAGTGCAAGTACGAGATTCCGCCATCGGGTGGGAGCAGCGACAATTTGATGGACAGCGATTTTGAGTTGTTGGAGAGGCCGCAGCCGCGACGCCCGACGATGTCACGCAATACGTCCCAAGTGGCCGGGTTTGCAGGTGGCGTGCACCGCCGCGCGCAGTCAGACGTTGGCCTCGCTGCGCGCGGTGTCCGGTCTGCGACCGCTGAAAACCTCACGGCCCTCACGCCGCTGACCACCGACACGGCTCGTGCGAATCAGCTTTCTGCGACCTCGCTGGTCGCTGCGCCACAGCTCAAGGCCGATGCTCTGAGCAGCGGCGGCGCGAGTCCCGGCACGAGTGCAAACACAAGCCTTGCAAACGCGAGCCTGCCATACATCAACAACCTTTCAACATTGAAGCCCGTGACACCAATCACGGCCGCTACAAATGGCTCATCGTACCTCGAAGAGTCGAGCTCGGATCCTTTTGATGAGTTTACGAGCTTGACTAAGTGCGCGGGCACAAAGCGCTGTAGCGAGGTGATGGCGCAGCACGAGCTTGAGTACACGATCGCGGTGTTCGAAGCAGCGCTACGCAAGGGCTCGGTTGACCTGCCCAAGCGCCCGCTGCCGAGCCGTGAGCTGCGTTGCTCGCAGTACAAGGAAGCTCTCAAATCTGACGTGTTGCCCCGGTACCTAGACTATTTGTCAGGTATGGAAAAGACAGCCGTGGTTAAGCTAGCCGAGATCGAGAAAGAGGTCGGTCGTCCAATGGACACGCTGCGTGTTGACTCGGATCGCATTATCTCAGAGGTCAACACGACGCTCAACAAAAAACTGCGCGAGGCCGTGGCGCGACTCGACAAGTCGGAGACGGCGTGTCGCACGGCGTACTTGTACAACTACGGCTATCTGCTGCTCGAGTGGACGGTTATCATCGTGCTTCGCGTCATTTGGCTTGCAGTAGGCGCATTGAGATGCTTCAAGGCGTTGCTAGTATTCCTATGGGCCGCCTTGGCCAGCTTTGTGGCGTAAAATGGCCCGGATGCGCAGCTCCTGCCACTCTTACCCCCTTCTATTTATTTTGCATTGTATTTATAGAGCAAAGCGCTTATTTCCATCTAGCACGCACGGAAGGCACACGGAAGTTGTGCTGTTAGCAGGATAGAATAATATATAGTGTCTACGCACGACGAACGCGCACCCGTCTACGAACGGCCAGGGAACTGTGTGACAACAGCTAGCTCGTCACCGCTTATCGCTCGTCTCAGCTGCGCCAGCGCCTGCGCGGCACGCTCACTGATCTTAGGGTAGCTGCTGTTGACGTGGCCCTGTAGAAAGTCGACATAGCCGAGCGTGCTCAGCGCTGCACCACGTGCGTGCAGTTGCTGCATGGCCGCAGTGCCGTCAAGGTCGCCGCCCCACGTCAAATTGGCCACGAGCCAGAACACTGCGAGAAGAATATCTTCATTGCCGCCACGAGCCAACGATAGAACGTCGGAAAGCAGCGCTGATTGCTCAGCAAGGCCGTGGCGGTGCTCAGGGGGCCCTGCTGCGACATGGGCCAGCACATAGACGGCCTCCTGAGCGACGTCGACATCCGCGCTGAGCTTGGAGCGCAACAAGTGATACATATCCTCGTTGCCGATTTCAGCTAAGCAGAATTCTACGCCGGCCCTGTAGCCCGCGGTGTAGTTCCGCAGGAAGCCCAGCGCATGCACCTGAACGTTGCGACCAGGGTCTTGGCATAATGCAAGAAGCCGGTTCACGCCCAGCTGCTGCATGATATCCAAGCGGAGTTCATCGCTTGCCTCGAAGCACGCGTGTTTCAAGGCCCATACCGCGTTGACTCGCAGTGGCGTATACTCGGCTGCCGTGGCCGCAATTATTTTGGGTAAGACACCTAAGTCAAGCAGCTGCTTCTGCGCTGGGCTCAGTTCCAGGATAAGATTGCAAACAACTGACATAGCGGCCGCGCCGATCTCAGGATTTGCCGTCTCGTTAAGAACGCCAGCCACCGTCTTGGTTATGTCTTCAAATGCAGCAGCTGTTTTGAGCAGATTCACGCTACGCGAAAGCACGCGCAGGATCTGAGAAGCGGCAACTTTAGCACGGACGGCCTGTTGTGTATTTTGGGAAAGCTTGAGCAAAGCCCCGGCACTGTCGACAAGCTCGGCGCTGAATATCTGCCGTCGCAGATCGTCACTATGCGAAGCCACGCTGGCCAGGACGAGCGCCAGCGCCTCAGCAGCGGGCAGCTGTTGAGCCAACACAAACTCAGAGAACATCGTGGCAAGTTTGGTCACGATTCCGCTCTCCACAAGCTGTAGTGAGCCACGCTCGCTGTCGCGGCACATCGCAGACATAACGTGCCCTACACGCGGAAGATTTCTGTTACTGGAACTCACGAGCGGCGCGGTGAGTGGCAAAAGGATTTCAATCAGTCGTTGCCAGCTTTTGTACGGAGTGTCGGAAATATCCTGCACTGAGGGCCACACGTCGGCTTCGGGATTGTCCCCACCGATCTTAGAGTCGTCGAGGCTCACTACTCCGCGGTCCGAAGCTGCCGTCTGGGCATTACCCGCATCTCGTTGTTCAGGCTCGGCACCGAGGTCCCCCAAAGTGGCGGGTGCTGTGTCTGCAGCACTAGGGAGGACGGTGCTGATGTGTGCCAATAGCTCAATAGCGGCCAATCGGAGGTCAGGCTGTTCCACGTATACTAGCTCAACGAGCCACCGACTCGGCTCCTTGGCGCCATTCGATGGGCTCAGACGACCGCGCCCAAGACTAATAATGTTCTCAACAAGCAAAGGCCATTCTTCGCGAAGGTCTTCAGGTCGAACCGCTGCCGTAACTGCCCTAATAAGGCTCTCGAGCACATACGCACGTGAGCCCTGCAGCGGCCAGTCCCGTAGGGAAGGCAGAGAAAGCGTTGCTGTGAGTCTCCTGTAGAATAACGTACCGATTTTCTCGTATAGACGACCAATATCTGAGTCGCCGACATCGGCGGATCCCGTGACCTGGCGGGCCAAGCCGATGAGTTCGCTGAGTGCAACGGTCAATTTCACGTCGGCGGCGGGTAGGCTATCGCTTGGATCGCTCAGTAACTCCACACAACTTTGTACAGCGCGAAGAACATCTGGCAGGTTCACCATGAATCCAGTCGACTGGAATACAGAATTGAGCAGTTGCAGGCACCGCAGCTGAAGCTCCTTCGATTCAGTAGTACTAAGAACACGGTAGACATCCTGTACCAGTGGTAAGCTCTCGATGAGTGTTTTGGCTGCTTCTGGCTCATTGAATGAAATGATACCGAGAATTTCTGCAGCTTCAATCTTCAGACGAACATCGCTATCGCTAGCTAACACGCGCTCGAGGTCGACGTGCCCATGCGAAGCGACAAGCTGCAGCTTTGCACGTTTGTCACCAACGACATTATTTTTGATTCGTCGCAGGTCCGCCAACGGCGTGCTGGATATTCCAGGCATAGCTGTTGCGACGTCGTAGAGTTGTGGTCAAGCTGTTAGTGATACCGGCGCTTGGGCTTCAGCTGATTCAGCACGCCTGGTCCGACGGAAGGCGTCTAGCGACATGCACGCCTTAGGTCTTTTGGCCTGTTAAACCAAAGGAGCGCCGACTGCTAGCGGAGCTTCAATTACCCGATTACCAGTAGAATCTCTAGAAACACTCACGTTTAACTGCAAATCTACTAGATATATGAATTGTTGGTTGGAAATTCAGTCGGCTTTGATTACTGGAACTCGCTTGAAAATGGAAGAAAGAAGTCGCTCTTCTGGCTTATCAGCTCACTTGATACCCGTGTACTTGATGTGGCCTTTCCAACTCCAGCGTGAGGGCCCGGCGAATATGTTGGATTATGGCCCTTCCCTTTTAAAAGCTCAATGAGATTCTGTACACTTCTTGGCTGCATAACGAGCATATACTGCATTGTGACAGTGCGCGTTTGACATTTGAAAAGCAAATTGGGACCTCTGTAACAAACCTTAAAGTTTGGACCAAAATCATGCAGCTTCTTATTGTTCCTGGAAAGCACCAGCTTATCTTTGGTACTGCTCCAAGTCAAAACCAGACCAGAGGTAGGCACCAGATGCTGCCAATGGCGAGGAATTAGATTATCGCGTGCCCATTGTGACATTGACGTATCCTGAGAAAGCAGCCGCATCGATGCACCTTGGGGTTGCGATAATAAATGTGAGCACGCAACGCTTTCCTCTGCTGCGGTTCGGCACCGTGAGTACCTAACCACATCAAATGTTTTTATGTCCTCTGACACAGTAACAATATCAGCCTTGAAGAGCTCGTCGTTAAGAGTCGGGGGTTGCTGGCTGCCGGCACTGACCCGCGTGCGCATTTGCACATGTGCGCTCTGTTTAGCCTGCTCACGCAAACCCACCATCGAATGAAGCGCTGTAGCATTGTCAATACCTGGGTACGAACGCCCTTTCACAATCACAGGGATCTCGTGGTCTGAAAATAGTTTGATTATGCTCTCATAATCCTCGTGTCTTGCTAATTGGATTTGAAATCGAGCGGTATGAGGGTTCTCGACAAAAGGGTGCTCGGCTGGGCAGCTCGTGGCCCTATCCACATTCGCAAATGCTTCGAATCCGATCCAGTGGGAACAGCTGCTTTTCACTATGGTGACGTTTTGTCTAGTAAGATCCAGCTCCTGCAATACTTGAAATCTGGTGGTGAGACGGACACAAATGCCTGCGAAGCCGCCAGTCTGGACACAAAAAAAAAGTCCGTTGGCAGCCTGCATATGCTTCCAAACCTGCTCTCTAACAACTGATGACGGGCTGCTTGGTTTTGGACCATGGCTTTTACAAGAAGTGTAACGCCGCACAGAAAAGGCACATACGATTTGGGGTTTCTCGATAGTCATGGTAGGTCGCTATCGATTATGCAGCTCGACGCAAGTGGGTTGGGACTAAGCACATGAGCGAGCGCCTGACGTTGGAGTAACACTCAAGCCATAATACTAGCTACCAGTGCTTGAGTCTCATCTGTCAAGTTCAGCCCTTGACTCAATGAAGCTTAAATTCACTTCCTCTGCTGTAAATCCTCCACTTGATTGTCCTGCCCATAAGTTCCAAATAAGAGCATCGATGAACCGACTGATAGTATCAGTAACTGGAATCGCCCTGACCACGCCCCGAACGGCTCAATATCTATGCTTCGGACTACTGCCTCCCACAGCACTAAGAGGCTTGAGTAGAGCAAGATTGCGAAGTTAATTGCCTTGTGGACCATCGGACGACAGTTGTTGGGCTGCTTACTTCTATAGGTTGTATCATTAATTTGAGGGAACCATGTGGGTCCTGGACATGCAGGGTTTCATGCATGCATGAAGTACTGTTTCACTCAGATGTTTCATCGGTGTCTTTGGATTCCTCTGCTGAGTACGGAAGGAAATGAGAACCAACCATTATACACGGTGAATCGTCGTTGTGGTGAATCTCTTCCACGTAGCTGGCCAATAACACTTGAGTCTCTCGTGGGAAGAACTTCACCGGGGTTCGTCTGGTAAGGTAGAGGAATTTTTCAAATTCGGTTTGAATTCGAGTGATAGACTGCATTTACGATGATCCCAGCCCCGAGTATGAGACCAATGGCAGCTTTTCTCGTTCATATGGTTTCGTTCCTTGCGAATTGAAAATGGTACCTGAGTCACATTAGCGTCAGGTATCAGAAAACTCCTTTTCCTGACTACGTCAAGTATCGAAAAACGGGTTCCCCTGATATGTTTACTCTGTTCCAGGTTCAACACTTATCCGTATATAATAGTTCAACTGTTCGCCATTCAAGTCGTCCTTCGGTGTAAGACACTTGCCATGTCAGCCCTTGGTAGCTGAAAGTTTTCCTTGTTTGTTGCAAGACACAGAAATGTGGCTCTAATTGTTTGTTCCAAGACACAGGAATGGGTCTACTGCACGCAGAAGGAAGAGACCAATGCTGAATCTCTCCAACAGTAAACCGCTAAACTGCACATGCAGCCTGATATCATCATTCTCGCAACGGTAAGGAGAATTGCTAGCCGAGGAAGTCCACTATCCGAACTACAGATTCATGAAAGAGAGCACAGTAGCTCGGAAATACCGAACAGGAATATAAACCAGCTTGTTGACCATACTTGCAGGAAGCTATCGAGTCTATATGAATCTGAACAAGCAAGAGCAAGAATCTCAGCCGAACAAAGCCGAAAATGATAATTTGATACTGATACTAACAAGGATCTCGATGTAAGCGCGTTTCAGGGGGAGTATTGGAGTATCATGTAAGCCATGATACGAGGAAGCTCTCTCAGGCAACTCGATGGAGAGGTTCATATTCCATTTTAGAGTTCAGTTGACAACGACATAAACAGTTCAAGCCATTAATCTCTCAAAGCGTCCCGAAGGCTCCTTATTTATCTCTCCTCAACGTCTTAGCGCACTGACTGATACGACACCTGACAGTCTGCGGGTGCTTCTGAACGAGGTAAGGGGAAGCCAGGTGCGCCACATGCGCCACGAACGCCGCCGGTCTGCACGGGCGCCGCAGCGCGCTGCCACTGGGCGGCCAGTCATGTGAGCGTGCTGCGATACGAACACAAATATAGAACCTGCCTAAAGGAACAGGATGGCATGGCGCCAACGTGCGCTCGCCATTCGTCGGGAAAGTGTAGTGGCACCATCCCATGTCGTCTGAACGGCTACTTAAACCAGGGCTGGCCACTAGGACCGGCATCCGAACACTACGTTCTTTCACTCATTCACAAAATAAAACACACACTCATTCATGATCTTCAACGTTGTGTTCATCCAGGCGCTGCTGAGCACGGTCTTGGCCGCCCCGCTCTATGCGCGCGAGGACAACTCGCTGTGGATCAACGGCGAGAACGGCGACGCACGGCTGATCGCTAACGCCGATGAGCTTCGCATTGCCCCGAACCTCGTGGCCAAGTTTGCCGTTGTGAAGCGTGAGGACGGCTCGGAGGTCGCCATTGAGAACTCGGCGATCGAGGGCAAGCAGAACCTCTGCTTCTGCCCGACCGACTGCATCGGGTCATGCTGCCCTTGCGGCGGGTGCCCTGAGAAAAACACCTGCAAGTGCCCGCGCCCCTGCGATGTGTGCAACCTGGTTGACTGCCTGTGCCCCAGCAAGTGGCTGCCGTGCTCGGGCTGCGGCAAGCCCGACTGCAACAACGAGTGCGAGCCGTGCGTTCCCGAGCCACCCTGCGAGCCCGAGCCCGAGTGCGAGCCCGACTGCTGCCCGAAGTGCCTGCTCCCTGAGTGCTGCTGCCCCAAGCCATGCGACGCTTGTGGCCTCGCCGACTGCCTGTGCCCGTCGAAATGGCCGTGCCCCAAGTGCCTGCTTCCGGACTGCCTTTGTGGCAAGGAGGACCCCTGCGTGCCCGAGCCTCCCTGCGAGCCCGAGCCCGAGCCGGCTTGCTAGATGCGCCGAGCTTCACTAGACTGGCCGGCTGCGCATGATTCCCCCTTGGGCCGCACTTCAGCGCAGACAACTTGATACACACGCTCCTTCCACCTTCCATCGCTCATTTTTGTTGCAGTTTCATTTTCTCTGAACACTCCTTTCCCATCCTTCGAATCGCTCCTTTTACATAGTCTTCCTTCTTTATTTTTGTACATTTTGTCTAGTTACGTACCCAAGCCATTTTTGGCATTCGATTCCACCTCATCCTTATTTGATGCACGGGCCTTATCGGCTGGGCTGCCGCCGCCACACGCGCGCGGCGCGTGCCTGGCGTTGCAGCTGCCGATAACGCTTGTTGGCGCATGGCTCGCACCCCGCCGCTCTGCATGAGTCATATGCTGGGGCCAGTGGAGGAACACGGAATGGCACGGGTATTAGCACGGGACCGCACGTGACGGGGAACGACGTGCAGGACACCCCAGATTTTTTGGCAGCGCGCTGCACCGTCTTCTTCACCCTCCTAGCCATGCCCTCTCCGGCTGCGGCAGTTACAACGATTGCAAACGGCGCGGTCCTGGTGCCCAGCGGGCCGGCCGACTTCCACGCCGGCAGCACGGCGACGGCGCAGCTGCTCGTCGAGCGCGCGTCGTACCTGCTGGCCGACGCCGTCTTCGACTACTCGCCGGCCGGCTTTGGGCTCGGCACGGCCGTGCGCCAGTGGCGCCGCACGGGCCAGCTCAACGCCAGGGGCGCCGTGCCCGAGCTGTACGAGCTCGAGACGCGCGCGGGTGCCGCCGCGGCGCTGCTGGGCTTTCTGCAGACGGCGCCGGCCGCGCGGGTCGCCGTGCTTGCGTCGACCGGCGTGCTGCGCGAGATGCTGCCCGTGCTGCGCGCCAACGCGCCGCTGCTGCGCCACGCGCAGCTTGTGCTCCACGTGGCGGCCGTTGACTTTGATGCCGCTGCCGGCGCCCTCGTCGCCGATGTCGGCGCCGCTCTCGCCCTCGGCAAGGAGCTCGGCTTCCGCGTCGTGGCGTCGGGCCTCGGCACGGGGCTCGCCGGCGTAGAGAACACGGCCGTGCTGGCGGCGATTTCCGCCGCGCTCGGGCCCGTTGCGCATATTTACGACGGCATCCGCGGCACTCACCAGGCCCGCACGCTGACCGGGCCCCACCCGCTCGCGGCGTTCCAGCGGCTCGCCGCGCTCGACCGCCCGACCTCGCTCAGCGAGGCGTACACGCTCGCGGGCGCCGCTTTCGCCACCAAAGACATTGCGCCGGTCGCCTACACGGGCCCGGCGACGGCCACCACCGCCGAGGTCGGCTTCGACGAGGCCAAAGACACCGCGCGCGGCTCGGTGCGCATCACGCAGCTGCACCCGTTCCCGGCCGAGGAGCTTGTCGCCGCGCTGCCACGCTCGGTCGCGCGGCTCGAGCTGGCCGACGAGGCGCTGCGCCGCGACCTGGCGAGCGCGCTCGTGGTCACCTACGGCCCCGGGCGCGGCCCGCGCCTTGCGGCCCGCGCCAGCGCTGTGGCCGAGCCCAAGATCGTCAAGGCGCTCGTGTGGGACCACGACAAGGCGCAGACCGCGCGCGCGGTCGCGCCGCTCGCGCGCGCAGCCGCGTACGTCGGCCTGCCGCACGCGTTGCTGGCGACGCACGACGGCAACGTGCTCGGCGGCGCTGCCGAGTTTGAGATTAAGCTCGGCGCGTCGACTGCCGCGCCGCTCGACACAGCCGCCGTCGCGTTTGTCAATGCGCTGCCACTCCTCAAAGAGGTGAATGTCGCTGCGCGCCTTGACGACGGCGCGACCCTCGTGCTTATATCCGAGTCGGCCGAGGCCGCCGACAAGCAGCTGACCCCGGCGGTCAAACGCGCACTTGCCGCAAAGCACGCGAAAGTCTACACATTCGACCTTGCCGCGCTGACCGACGAGAACCTCCAGGGCCGTTCGCCGCTGTTCGGCTTCCAGGCGGCATTCTGGCTGCTGGCCGTGCCCGAGCTCACAAAGGACCAGATCACGTCGCGCATTGTTCACTCCAACTCGCAGGACATCGAGCTCATCGCCGCGACCGTAGACAAGCTCGTCGACACTATCAAGGAGAAGGCGCTCGTCGCCCTTGACACAAAGGACTGGGCGACCGCGGAGGCGACGCCCGAGGACGCTGCACGTGTCCAGGCGCTGCCTGTTGGCCTCGTGGCGCGCAGCTTCGCCCCGACCGACGAGATCAACCTCGAGCAGGAGGCCCACACAGAGTCGCTGACGCTCCGCGAGATCACGAACCGCATTGTCTTCCCCGAGGCGTACGAGCAGTCTAAAGAGCTGCGCCCGGACCTGCCCACGACGAACTACATCGCGCGCGTGCAGGTCAACAATCGCGTCACTCCGGCCGACTATGACCGCCACATCTTCCACCTTGAGCTGGATATCACCGGTACGGGCTTGCGGTACCAGATTGGCGAGGCGCTTGGCGTTCATGCGCCCAACAAATCGGAGGATGTTGCTGCTTTCATCAAATGGTACGATGCAGATCCGAATGAGGTCATCGGTGTGCCGAGCCGTGACGACCAGTCTGTCTACGAGTACAAGACTACCTTCCAGGCGCTGCGCGATAACCTCGACCTATTTGGCAAGGTGCCCAAGCGTTTCTATGAGGCGCTTGCCGAGTACGCTGCCGACGACAAACAGAAGGCGGCGCTCGAGCGCCTCGCCTCACCCGAGGGCGCGGCCGAACTCAAAAAGCGCGCGGAAGAGAATTTTGAGAACTATGTCGATACACTGCGCGAATTCGACAGCGCGCATCCTCCAATTAGCCTGCTAGTGGAGCTCATTGCGCCGCTCAAACGTCGCGAGTATTCCATTGCGTCCTCACAGCGTGTGCACCCCAACGCTGTGCATCTACTTATCGTGGTCGTTGACTGGAAGAACCCCAAGACCGGCGAGACGCGCTACGGTCAGACGTCCAAGTTCCTCGCCGACCTCCACCAGGGCGCTGAGGTCACCGTTTCCGTCAAGCCGTCTGTGATGAAGCTGCCTACGGATCCTAAGGCGCCCGTCATCATGGCCGGCCTCGGTACTGGTCTTGCGCCGTTCAAGGCGTTTTTGGAGGAGAAGATGTGGCAGCGCGACCAGGGCCACGAGATTGGCGAGGTGTTTTTGTTCTTGGGTTCGCGCCACCAGCGCCAAGAGTACTTGTATGGCGAGCTATTTGAAGCCTACAAGAACGCAGGTATCCTCACGCACATTGGCGCGGCATTCTCGCGCGACCAGGCTGAAAAAATCTACATTCAGCACCGTATCGCTCAAGCCAAGGAACAGTTGATTGATGCGTTCGTTGTGAAAAATGGCACCTTTTATTTGTGTGGCCCGACCTGGCCCGTTCCAGATGTGTCGGCTGCACTCAGCGATATCGTCGCGACTGAGGCGGCTACGCGCAACGAGAAGGTTGACGAGGATAAGCTTATTGAAGAGCTCAAGGACAAGGAGCGCTATATCCTTGAGGTGTACTGAAGCATTAACATAGAGCATAAAAATACTTAATATTGGTAACCGTCATGATTGTATCGAGCGATAAGTGCAGTGGGGCCACGATTTACCCGATGATCGTCTACGAAATCTGGTGGCCAAGATCTTGCTATTGCCGCCCCACAGACGCACGCATGCGGCGCCACCCCACAGTCGGGCCCGCTCCCGGCGAAGGCGGTGGCGTAGTCATCAGGTGCGCCGGCTGGTGCTCGCATGTCTTTAAATGAACCATGCATGCAGGTGGTTCTCCCAGCACGCGTGCCTGGTATCGCCGAAGGGTCCCGGACGTTGCGGTGCGCGCTAGAGGCAAAATGAGCCAAGAATCGTCGCTCAAGGACCTTATTCCCGTGGTGAACAAGCTGCAGGACCTCGTGTCCAACACCATTGGCGTGGACACGCTCGACCTTCCCCAGGTGGTTGTTGTCGGCTCGCAGTCGAGCGGCAAGTCGTCGGTGCTCGAGAATATCGTCGGGCGCGATTTCTTGCCGCGCGGCACGGGCATCGTCACGAGACGACCGCTGATTCTGCAGCTGATCAATCTGCCAGAGGGCACAACTGGAGACTCACGTCGCCGCGCCAGCAGCAACGGAGAGGATGCGGATGCACCGGCAGGTCGCAACGCGGCCAAGGACGGCTCGGAATGGGGCGAGTTCCTGCACATCCCGAAGAGAAAGTTCTACGATTTTGATGAAATCCGTGACGAAATCGCCAGCGAGACCGCGCGCATCGCCGGGTCCAACAAGGGCATCAACAAGCTGCCGATCAACCTCAAGATCTACTCGCCCAAGGTGCTGAACCTGACTCTCGTCGATCTACCTGGCATTACCAAGGTGCCCATTGGCGACCAGCCGACCGATATCGAGAAACAGACTAAAGAGCTTGTGCTGCAGTACGTTACCAAGCCCAATAGCTTGATTCTGGCGGTCTCGCCGGCCAACCAGGACCTCGTCAACTCGGAGGCCCTTAAGCTTGCGCGCAAGGTTGACCCGCATAGCAAGCGCACGATTGGCGTGTTGACAAAACTTGACCTGATGGACCGCGGCACGAACGCGCTTGACATCTTGAACGGCACCGTCTACCCGCTGCGCCTTGGGTTCATTGGCACGGTCAACCGGTCTCAACAGGATATTCAGGATGAAAAATCGATGAGTGACTCGCTTCTCGATGAAAAGACCTTTTTCCAGCAGCACCCGGCGTACCGTAGCATTGCACACAAATGCGGCACAAATTACCTGGCTCGCATGCTCAATCAGACGCTCATGACACACATTCGCGAGCGGCTGCCCGATATCAAGGCAAGACTCAATGCAATGATTGGCCAGACGCAGCAGGAGCTGGCTGCTTTCGGGCCGCAAGGCGGCATTGGTGTCGAGGGCACTCAAGGCACCGTTGTACTAGGTTTGATGACCAAATTCGCAGCAGCATTCGTTGCGTCCATTGATGGTTCATCGCCGAACGTTTCTACAAAAGAACTTGGCGGTGGTGCGCGCATCTATTACATTTTCAATGACATCTTCACCAAGAGCCTGGCTGACATCGACCCGGTGGCGGCACTATCGCACCACGACGTGCTCACAGCGATTCGCAATTCCTCAGGACCTCGCGCATCTCTGTTTGTACCTGAGCAGGCTTTTGAGGCGCTTGCGAAGCCGCAGATTCGGCAGCTTGAGGGGCCCGCACATCGTTGCGTTGAGCTTGTTTACGAGGAACTGATGAAGATCTGCCATGGGTCGGGTGCAGCCGAGCTCGAACGGTTTCCGCGCCTGCAAGGCCGCATTATAGAGACACTTTCGCAGCTGTTGAACGAGCGTCTGGGCCCAACGTCGTCTTTTGTGTCGAACTTGATCGACATTAACACCGCCTATATCAACACCAACCACCCTGACTTCCTAGGCGCTGCCGAAGCTATGGCTTCTGTTATTGAGGACAACAAGCGCCGCGACGTGAAGAATAAGTCAGTCGTAACAGCAATCGAGGAACTGTCTCTCAATGGGCGCAGCCCCAGTCGCAGCCGCGGCGTGAGTCGCGGCCGGCACGCGCACACGTCGTCGACGGCGAGCAGTAGCGACGAGGGCTCTACCTCGACGTCAACGGCCAACGGCGAGACTCTGGTGGATCGTCAAGAGCAGCGCGTCGATAGCCCCGTGCCACGTGAGACATTCCTCAATTACTTCTTCGGTAATACGGCCTCACGCGCTGCAGGGCCGGTGCCCTCGTCGCCCGGCGCCTCAATTCGTGCCTCCATGCCCCGCTCGTTCGCCATCGACCGTGACTTTGCTGCGACACTGGCTGCCGAGGAGAGCGAAAACGCGCACAGCGATATCACAGGGGAAATCTCGCCGCGAGAGCGCCTTGAATGCGACCTGCTGCTCAAACTTATCCGCTCCTACTTTGACATTGTGCGCGAGTCGATTGCCGATCAGGTACCCAAGGCGATCATGCATATGCTTGTCAACTACAGCAAGGAGGCGGCACAGAACCGGCTGGTCACTGACCTTTACAAGGAGAACTTGTTCCCGGAGCTGCTCTACGAAGATGAGAGCATTGTCCAGGAGCGCCGGCGGTGCCAGGAGACCCTCGAGACTTACCGCACTGCAGCTAAGGTGATCAACGAGGTGATCTGAGTGTACATATGTATATATATATAGATGCACAGATAAATGCGTTACTTTAATTGCTGGCGCCTTTAGGCGGCCACAGCTACCGTAGAGAGATCACATGCATGTCGCGCGTGTCGCGCTCATACTTCATGTCGCTCATGCTGTGCTGATCGCGTGTCGCGTGCTGCGTGCCGATCTCATCCTCGGAGGCCTCTTCACGAATGTCGGGATGGTTCCAGCATCCCCATGTGCACCAACTGTGTGCAAGCGCATCTCCAGGCAATTCTGCAAACAGCAAGGCTCACGCTTCTGAAGACGAAACTTCTCTGCTTTCGGGTCGAGCCTGTGTCCTCGTGCTCATCTCTGGGAACTGGTGTACCCGAAAAAGGGGGCCCACTGAGACGCGATTTCGAATTCCCGAGCAGCACTACCACAATGAGCCAACGTACAGCAATCCTGCTGCGTGTCGTTGGCTTCTTGGTCGACAACCTTGCCGATAGCAAAGTTGCAACGACGCGCGACATTTACTACCAAGACGTTGGCCTTTTCGGCACTCAGCTACGCGTACAACGCGCCGTAGAAAGGTTGTGCAGGTTGCTTGAGGTCCCGCGACGGGCATTAAATGTCGTGCCGTCGCCAAACGGGTTGGTCGCCGGTGATCTCTCGGTTGTCTACGACAGTGGCGAGGTTTGCGAGCTGCGGCACGCGAATGGCCCATCAGTGATCCCCGTGGGGACGGGAATATTCCACATCATCGTCAAAACACGACCCGAGTTTGTTTTGGTGGTAGAGAAGGAGGCCGTTTTCACTCACCTGCATGCGTCGTTCCCGCGGGCTATCATAATTACAGGCAAAGGCTTCCCCGATAACTACACGCGCAAGTTTCTCAAAGCACTGGCGTTTGCGTGCCCGCGCACGCCAGTGTTCGGTCTTGTAGACGCAGACGTGCATGGAATCCTAATCCTTCGCACATACCAGGCCGGAGGGCAACGCTCGCTTGAGAAAGGCGACGTGGTCGAGGACCTGCAGTATCTAGGTGTGCGTATCACGGACTACAGGGAGGGCCTCGTGAGTTGCACAATCGGTGATCAAAAGCTCGCCATGTCTACGCTACGTAAACCATGGATGCATAAACCTCAGTTTGCGGAGTGGCGTGCTGAGCTTCAGCGTAGTATGTTCATGGGCAAGAAGGCCGAGATGAACGTGCTAGATAACGAGCATCTCGGACGGCTCGCCACCTACGTGCGAAATCGCGTTAACGCGTGGACCGAGGAGCAGGCAGCCGGCCCCAGGGCTGTCAAAACGCCAACGCTTATCCGGCACGAGCTCAGTGATGAAGTGCAAAGCCATAATTCGTCCCGTTTGCCGCGCTCTAGAAGCCGAATGGCAGCGGAAATGCCTCTATCCAGGCCACCTCAGCTTCAGCAAGAGACGGCACCCCGCAAACGCCAGCGTGGCGAGGTGGAAATGTGTCCTGTATGCGAAACGTCAACCACGGGTAGCTGGATATGTTGCGATGCGTGCAGTGAGTTCGTCCACCTGCATTGCGTGGCAATATCGCGGCCCGTGGCCAGGCGTATGGCAACATTCGTATGCCCGGTTTGTGTCAATGGGCGCGCCGCAAATTTAGCGGCTTTGATATCCGGCCCAGCGACTGACGGGCCCGCAAAGGTCAAGCACGTACTCAAGGACTTATCGGAGACTACAGCACAAAGATCCGACTCCACGATATGTCCCCTCATATTCGAGGTGGACAAGAAGGCAAGAGCTTCGAGTTCACCAAAGTCAGAAAACCAGCGCACTATTTCTTCTTCTTCCGCACGAGACCAACACTGAGCGTGTTCACCGCAGCCTCCGCTGCTGACCGTTTCGGCGCAGCCACCGGAATGCGTGTCCCTGTGACCGAAATGGCGGCCAAGGCCGGGATACGCCGCTCGAGTTGAGCGCTTGACTTGCGCGCCTTCTCGAGTGTCGAGAAGTCCGCCGTGTACAGCAGCTCGCGGAAGCCGCGAATAGTACGTGATTGAAGCGAGTGCGCGCCATCGAGCGGCTGGTAGTGGCGGGCAGTGCCCTCAACGCCTAGCACGCCAACAGAGGTGCCAAGCCGAAACTCCTGACGACCCTCGAGCTCGAGCCAAAATTGGCTTGTGCTCACGCGCTTGGCCCGCTTCTCGGACACAATAAGGTCGAGAAAGCGATGTTTGGGGTCATCAGGGAAGCGCGGGATTCGGCGCACCGCCCATACAGAGTCGTCCGTGGTGCTAAAAAGGTCGCCTACCGTCCAAGGCAGGCGCGGAGTCTCGGGGAGGTATGTACGAATGGACTGCGCGGCCGCCCCAGGGATTTGCAAAGTCGCCCGTAGGGTTGAAGCATCATCTGCCCCACCAGAGAACTCGCCCGCAAGTTCGTCCAGGCAGCGCGTCCACCACTTTACAAGCTGGGCATCAGAGAGGATGTGCTTGCCGGGGTTCTTGCCCGAGCCAAGCAGCAGGTACTCTTTCTCGGCTTTGGCAAAGAGAGAGACGCGCACGGGCTTGTGCGGAGGCACATAGTACCGCAGAAGCCCCCGCAACAGCGCGCCGACGATACCCCGCGCGTCGAGAGATCCGGACCCCGCGTAGTGCCCGCTCGTGTCAGCTTTCGAGACAAACACTGTAGTGTGCTCACGCGACTGATAGAGATACACCTCTAGAATCAGTACATGCACTCCTGCATGGCTGAGCACAAAGTAGTGTTCGGTCTGTAGGTCGTAGCTCTCGTCTTTGGTGCGCGTAAATACAAGGTGCTGTGTCTTGGTGGGCGCGGACTTTAAATGGAAGAGGGTGAACTCCTCGCCGCGGGGGAGCGTAGCAGCGAGCAGCTCGCGAAAGCGCAGCGCTGCCGGAAGTGGCTCATCGGGTAGCGGCGTGCGCGGCAGCGGCTGCTCGGGCGCAGGCCCTGCTGCGTCGCCCATCGAGAGTCGCGACGCGTGGTCCCAACGCGCGGTCGCTGGGCGAACAACGACCTTCGTACCAGCCGGTCCAAAAGCTTTCCAAACACCAATAGGCCAAGTATTAGTCGACTGCTAATAACATACTCTGTACTGCTACGGCCATATTTACTGCGGGGGGTAGAACTCGCCCTGGTACTCCTGCGGGGTGAACAGAAGGCGCTCGGGCTCCTTGCCCGTGAGCAGGACCATGCGGATCACGCCGCCCGAGCTGCCGTCCCACCGAATCGCCTGCGTCAGAGACATCTTGACAAAGTCAATCGCCTCCTCGCGCGTCATGTCGGGCCGCCAGTGCTTGTTGCACAGACCGTAGATGTACGTGGAGCCCGAGCCTGCGATCGCGTAGTCCTGGCGGTGGATCGAGCCGCCGAGCGGGATCGAGTAGATCTCGCCGCCAGTGGCCTCGTCGTAGCCCGCAACGATGAGGCCCGCCGACAGAGCGTCGCGGTTCTGGTAGGCAAGGTCGCGGAACAGCGCCGATGCGATGCGCGCGGTCGGCTGGCGCCCAAACTCGGTCGCGTACTGGTCTAGGTAATACGACACCAGGTCGGCCAGCGCCTGCGTGTCGGCTGCCGAGCCCGAGCGGCAGCACCAAATCTGCTCCTGCAGCCGCGTGAGCTTATCCGTCACGCGGTTTGCGACCATCGAACCCATCGACGTACGCGAGTCCGCGCCTAGGATGAGACCGTCTTTGTATTTGATTGCCATGCTGCGTTAGTTCTGTATTGTTTGGGCTTGCTGAAGCGGCGAGACCGGGCAACGCCCGCCCACCAAGGTGAGCGGCCGGCCGGCCGGCCTCGGTGGCGAGCCTCAGCCGTGAAAATACCGGGGACATCACCCATTGCGGTGCCGCCGGCGTGCATGTACTTACATTGACGTTCCGAGATTGGCCTCGCCCTTTTTTAGGGGGCGCAGGTCCGCGTGCGTGACGTCCATGGTGGTCTGGTGTGCGGAAGTCAGAGGAAAGCGGCCGGGGGCGGGCTCGCTAAGCACGGTCGGCCTGGGGGCGACAGCGGCGCTGGGAGGGAGGGCACGGGCCACCGTCGCCATCACCAACCCTGCGGCGGCGCGTGCATCTGGGGTGATAGATCCCCGCTGGGACTTGTAGAAGGTGGGACAGCGCTTACGTGACGGTGGCCTGAAATTTCAGGCAGGGGAGAATTTCACCATCCACACCATGCTGAACCTGCCGGATTACAGCAAGGAGCCTGTGTGGGGCCCGCCCGAGGCGGTGCCCGAGAGCCTGAAGTTTGCGGACGCGCCGTTTGCGCCCTTCTCGAAGGGCGACAAGCTCGGCAAGGCCGCCGACTGGGCGGCGGACGCCAGCAAGGAGGGCAAGGACCAGAAGCGCTCGCAGGGCCGCGGCTTCCGCGACCCGTACCACGCGTACGGTGCATCGTCGAGCTCGTTCTTTGCCGCGGCGGGCGAGGACGCGGACGCCGCGTACTCGTTTTCGGTTGTCGACTCGAACGCGCGTGGCACGCCCAAGGCGGGCAAGGCCGGCAACGGCGTGCTCAAGTCGCGCCTCGGATGCGTCCGAGGAGCACCAGCACAATCTGTTCACGTTCCTCGACACTAAG
>JANIVI010000229.1:0-11346 GCA_030555755.1 Wickerhamiella kazuoi | reverse complement strand
GGTGCCATAAGTCTCACTCATCTCTTAGGACAAAGTCAGCGGTTCGGAGCCACGCACCAAGCTGTTGCGGTCCCTGTGCGTTGCCTGGCGACTTGTTCACCCACCGTCCTCCAGCGGATCGTTCACTGCCAGCCCAGACACATGAGCATCGACTCAAGAGACGTATTTGTTTTTTTTCTGTTAAACATGCCCGCGCCCCCCGAGCCGATTCTGCGTCTCGGTGATCGTGTCGGTGATGGTCGTGAGCGGGGTCTCGACGGGAGCTGTGGTGTTGGCCACGGGAGTAAGAGCCTGAGTGGAGGGCACGACAGTGGGGGCCGTCGAGTTCTCGACAGGCGGCACCGGCGCCGACGAGACAGGTGCCGACGACGCAGCGGCGACAGAAGTGGGGGCAGAAGGAGCAGCCGAGCTGGCGGGGGCCGAGCTGGCAGGGGCCGAGCTGGCCGCGGCCGAGCTGGCGGGCGCAGACGATGCAGGGGCCGACGACTCTGGAGTCGACGACGCAGCAGCAGAGGAGGCAGGAGCCGACGACTCGGGCGCAGATGACGAAGGCGCGGCGGAAGAGGGCACTTCTGAGGACGAGGTCGGGGCGTGTACCACAGGAGTCGAGGGCGACGGAGCAGAGGACACAGGCGCCGACGACTCGGGAGTAGAGGAGGCAGGCGCCGACGACTCGGGAGCAGAGGAAGCAGGTGCCGACGACTCGGGAGCAGAGGAGGCAGGTGCCGACGACTCTGGAGCAGAGGAGGCAGGTGCCGACGACTCGGGAGCAGAGGAGGCAGGCGCCGACGACTCGGGAGCAGAGGAGGCAGGTGCCGACGACTCGGGCGCCGTCGATGCCGGGGCGGACGATGCGGGAGCCGACGACTCGGGGGTCGATGACGGAGCGGCCGACGACTCAGGAGCCGACGACGGAGCAGCAGACGACTCGGGCGCCGACGACGGCGGAACCTCCGGAGGCACCGTCGTGGGCACGCTAGTCGGCGAAGTCGTAATCTGAACAACAGGCACCGAGGGGATTGCAAACGACTCCTCGCAGGGCTCCGTGGGGAGCGGAGGCAGGCTGAACGACTCTTCGCAGTCAACAGACAGGGTCCAACCCCACTCCCATGTGTGAGCCCACGTCGTCTCAAAGTCGTTGCCATTCGGCACCGTCGGCGTAGGCAGAGGGGGCAGCGTGATCGACTCCTCGCACGGCTCGGTGGGGATGGCGGGGTGCGTTCTGTGGATTGTGGGCACGGCGAAGGACTCCTCGCAAGGCTCAGTGGGTGTGGGCTTGTGCTTGGGGATGATCTCCGACTCGCAGTCCTCGTCGCCCCAGCCAAACCAAGCGGCGGCGGGAGCGGGCACGAGTAGCATGGCCGCGGCGATTTTAAGGTTCATTAGCATTTCGCAATAGAGTGCACGCAAGCGAGTGTTGAAGAGAAAGCGGGTATTGTTTGAGAGCTTAGGCACTAGCGAGTGTGGGCTTTGGCTGGCGTACAAGGTAGCCTCGGGTGCTCTTATATGGGTACTCCAACTACGCTTACGGTTCTTCGGAATGTCCGTTGCATTGGTTTCAGGTCTGCATGCCCTGCATGATGCACTGCATGCGGCCACCGAACAACAAGGCTCTCGGCGACCACTATGCAGCTTCCTGCACGTGTAGCTGCAAGGGGGCGCCGAGCTTGCCCTCGACAAGAAAGCAAACCAACAGCATCGAAAGCGCGTACAGTACTCGATACTCACAATTTATATGACAAATGGGTGAGCTTCTTGTCTTTATGATACCTGGAATAGTTCACACAACTTGTCGTCCCGTGTGTGCCCACCAAAGCCGGCAGGAGACTGACGCAAGTTGTACATGGTGCAGCAAGATGCATGCGCGCTTGAGCCCGCTTGGGAGGCTTTGTCTCAGGATGTCTTGCCGGCCAGCTACTGGCATTGGCATTGTGATAGCGAGAGATATTTATTCGCAGGTGATCAAGCAGTCGCGCGGTCGTGTCGTTAATACTTGTCGCGAGTTGCTTTGCCAGTATCTCTTCGAACTCACGGTCGAACGGATGGAAAACGAACATAGAATCTCGATGCAAATAAGCCCCTTGAGACGGCAGCCGTTGTGATCGTGCCGCACCTGCATGGCCGATCAGAAACCGGTGAAACTCACTTAGCCCGCACTTCGGACCAGCAATGCTTCAAAACATGGGTTGTCCGCTTGTTTACAGCCGTAATTACCATAATAGCCGGGTTTCAGAACTGACAGCGTGCCCCCACCCGCGCTGGCCTCGCCTGCGTTCGCAGCGCGTCTGCGGCGCCCTGTCGCACGATGCCGTTGTCTTGCCCTGCAGCTGCAGTTGACGTAGTCGGATGCGCCGGGGTCATGCAGGTGGCGGTCAGCAGTACCTGGCAGGCGGCAATACGAGCAGTATCAGCGCGAGAAGAACAATTAGCAGCTATACCACTAGCTAGCCCTGTTGCCTGTTTTTCCTGACGTTGCTAGACTTGTTCGCCGTGGAAAACCAAGCGGCGGAGGTTCCTTGTTCCGAGCGCAGTGAGTCGTTGTCGACGTGCGTTTACCTCGATTCGAGCGGCGCGTCCCCGGCTTGGCGACGCGTCGCGTCCGGCCTGGGTTTAGCAGGGGTCTGAAACTAAACATGTCTGAGACACGGCTCTCGCTTCGTTCCTTAAGCAAGCAAGCTTGCGACGTGTTTCATGTCTAAATATTCTAAGGTTTTACACTGGCAGACCCCGTGAATCGTGGGCTCTGGGCTTTAACCCGGACGTCACCAGTGCGGCATAGTCCTTGTGTCTCTTTCTCGTCATGTCGCTTCGGTAACCGGCCTCGGGGACTTAGTTGATTTGTCAATCTTATGCTTGACGCCTTGGCCACAAAGGGCTGCGCGGCCTGCATATGCGCCTCGCCTTCGGCGGCGGCTAAATTAAGTGACTCGGAGACTGATATACTCTGAGAAATTGCGTGGCTAGCCTACTTGTTTGTATTTGCTTGCGTATTTTTTTCATTAATTGCCGTTTAAGCTTGTCCTGGGTGCGAAGGCCGACATCCCAACAGACGTTCGAATCTGTATCGCGTGACAAAGAGCCGGGCTCCTTACCTAAAATGGCCGAGGCCGATGCTGACGGTTTATTTCTGATGTGATTCGGCAGTCGATTGAAAATTTTCAGTCTCTTGTACGCAGCGTGCCGATTTTGCGGCGCACAGGCTTGGCAGCAGCATGAAGTCTCCCTATCCCCACCCGCCCTGCACGTCATCCCGCCGCCCCACCCTGCTGCGGGAGCACCCGCATCGAGAATTGGGGGTGCTCACAAGATGGACTGGCATATGTTCCCGTGTGTTTAATCTGTCCGTCCAGTGCTTACATGCAGCCCTCGCGCCCTGTTGACGCTGGTGGATGTTACAACCGCTGCTCCAACTGCTGAGTGTCCAGGCTGGCTACTGTCGCCGGCACCTTGACCAGCTCATTTACAGGCAGGCGCGCCGAGGCAGCTCAAGGCGCGTGCTGGGAGGGCTCGAGAGCTGCTGCCACAGCCTGTCTAGACGCGCTCTGCAGTCGCCGTATGCGGCCGTCCTCGTGTACAAACCGGTGTTGGGTTGCCCCGAGAGCCACATGCATCTCTATGCTCGGCAGCCCCGGCAGCCCCGGCAGCCCCGTGGCAACTGGCCTGTTCCTGACGGTGCTCTAGTACTTGAATTCAACCAGTAACCGCTCGCTCCGCGGTCACCCTTACTTAGCTACTTCCTAAACCGTACAAGACCCCTGCCTGTGGCTCCCGAAATGGTCATGCATGGAGTCGCGTCGTTGCCGTAAGCATGCAGCAAACGCGGGGCGTGAAACAGACAAGGAGTCAACTCGTCTGCAGGCGACGTGCCGCTGGGGAACCACCGGTAGGGGACGCGCGGCATCTGTGCGATGCCTGCTTGGTGTGCCACTATTTGGCTGCAGCCGATATGCGTGTGGGGTATTCGGCGAGCCGCTCGCTCAAAGACCACAGCAGAACGCAATGACCTTTAGACCAAAAGCAACCGTCCGTCAACCCTTTCAACGCATAATACCATCAACCGGTTTGTTTATTCGCCTTGTTCGAAACTGGCGCCAAGGAAGAAGCTGGGGTCGTCCTAGGTATATCACTTGAGTATGCTTGCTGAATAGCAACCGCAGCCTGACACTACCTGAGATACAAAATTGACCGTGCAATAAAGCAGCAATCACAAGAACCGGCGCGAAGCAAGCCGAAGCTGATGAAGCAGATCACAGCGTGACAGAATGAGCGTGAGCTCCAGCCTTGAGACCCACACCTGAAAGACGAGTTGATCGCCAGCAGGGCCCGGCTTAGGCGTCGGCAGGCGACCCAGGGCGACAGTGCCACTTGACGCGGATGCCATACCGGCTCCAATTCAGAGGGCAACCGCCATATGAATATAAAGCCAGAGGCGACTCGGCACTGTCCGTATGGCAGAGGGCATCGGACTCGGATCCAGTCAAGGTGAATGGGCCCGTACTTTTTGTCGGTGAGCCCGAGAACGCGGCCACGGCATCCCCAAAAGGCCAAACCAGCGCGAGCGCTGTTAATCCACGGTTGCTAGAAGCCCGGGACAATGGCGAAATTGTGACCGGGCTGGCAGCAGGATCGGGCACTGAGCCAGAGCCAGCAGGACTGGGACAAGTTTTTGTCGCAGCGTGGATCGGCGACTCGCTTTACCTCCGGGCGGCGAGCGACGCATATGTGGCAGCGGTCAGATCCAACGGACCAGATAGCGAGAGACAAGATGGCCTAAACAGGTTGGCAGCTACGAGTGCCGCTGCAGGAGGGACGGCACAGTTCTCGCTCACCTACGACGAGGGCAAGTGGCTGCTTGTGAGCGCGGCCACGGAAAAGTATGCCACACTGCGCAATGGCCTCGTTGAACTAAACTCCGACAGGGCTGAGGCTGCCCGCTGGTCGGTCTATGTACAGCGGGCGTCGCTACCTGCGAGCGACGGGCCTCCCGAGATACCGAGCACGGCAGAGCTGGCTGCGCGGGTCGGGCGCGAGCTTAGTGCAGCAGAGACCGTGCAGCTGTACCAAGCGCACGACCGTGGCCGCCTGAATGAAGAAGTGCTGAGCCTGAAACGGTCCACTGGACGCGACAGGTAGCCGGAGAAGATATCCCATCTTGTACACAGCGGCCTACGCACCTCCAACATAGACATGTGCATATAAGCTATTTATTACACGCCCAGGCGAGACCAACAGCGCAAAATCATAAGAAACTCAGTCGGAACAACCCGTCTTGGAGATCACAATCACGCGGAGCCTTAATAAACCCACTTGTGCAGGGCTCCCGAGAGCAGCGGTGACCACCTGTAATTCAAGAGGAAGTGGACACATTAGGCTGCGCGCAAGGCCAAGGCCGAGGCAGACGCAGCGCGGCCCAGATTCGTGATCCGACCGCCAGCTATAGTGCCCCACTATGCCGGGGACCGTCGTTCTTTATGAACTAGGCGAAGGTTGAAGCTTCAACAGAGTAGCGTGGCGCCAATTACTGGCGCTGGTCTTTTCGTGCTATGGAGATTTTAGTAGGAAGCCCGGCGCACATTGCCGGGACCGGCCTGCAGCGCCCCGGGCGCGGCGAGCGTGTTTATCGGACCTAGTTGGCCTTCTTGAAGACGGCCTCAACATCGGCAAGAGCCTGCTTAAGCGCGTCGGCCTGGAACTTCTCCGAGTCGACGGTCTTGGCAATCTTGTCCTCGACAGCCTTGGCAAGCTCGGCCTGCTCGCGCGAGCGGATCTGGGACTCGTAGCGGACCCACGAGTCGAGCACAGACTTGGCCTCGGCGGCCAGGGTCACGCGCTGCGAGAGCTCGAACGCCTTGTTCTCAAGCTCGACGGTCTGGCGCGACACCTCGAAGAGCTGGCTGGTCACGTCAGACACACCGCCGACCTTCTCGACCTGGTCGACGCGCTCCTGGACAGCCTTGAGCTGCTCAGCGCGAGCCGAGTTGAGGGCCTTGGTGATGTTGGCAACGTGGCCCTCGGCCCACTCCTTGTAGGCGGGCGCGACGGTCTTGGCGGCCACCACGAGGAACACGCCAAAGACACCGAGCAGGCACGACTCAGCGTTGACCACGTAGAGGGAGTTCGCAATCGCGTAGACCGAGCCGGCAACGCCCGTGGCGAGAATGCCCGACTTGGACAGCGCCGAGTTGCCAGGGAGCGCGTCGATTATGCTCTGAGCCTTGCTCTGGGGATCGGGCTGGCTCGCGTAGCCGCGCGCCGCGAAGGGCACGCGAAGAAGCGAGCTGGCAGGCACGACGGCGCGCGCAGAGACCAGCCGGCGACCGGCAAGAGCCGCACTGCGCATGGTGACGGGGCTCATTCTTGAGGAGGAGTGTCGAGAGAGAACCGTCGTGGGACTCGCGGGCCAATGAGGGCCCCCAGCTGACTAAGACGAGCCCTTTCCCTGGGGGCCGGCTAGCTTTCCCTCCATTGATGTGTATGTAGGGTAGAGATGGGCAGCGGCCTCTGCCCGCCTGCCTGACCCCGGCCACCGCCCCACCATCCCCTAGTATGGTACGCTAGCCGCGCGCGACCGGGCCTTCCAAATGCCCGTCTTTCCAACCTCTCGACCGGTAGCGCGGTCGTTAAGTAACTCAAGACCAGGCCGCCTCCCCAAACAGAGAAACATGTAAGCTACGTAATAAATAAAAGTACAGTACCACCAATTTAACAGAGAACCCGACCCGGCCGAGCATCAGCTGACGCGCACAGCGGCCGGACCAGCAGAGGCGGCGCGGCTATTACGCGAGTCCATGGAGTCCCGTTTTGGCTCAGCCCGCACCGTGCGCGTGCCCGGCGCGTCGCCGGCCTTGCTGGGCTGTGCCTGCCCGGCCTCGGCGTCGCTGTCTTCGCCGGCCTCGTCATCATCATCGTCATCGTCGTCGTCACCCGTGCCCAAACGGTGCACCAGCGTTGAGACAATGTCGCTCCACTCACGCATACCACCCATCCCGATGTCGCCACACATGAGCACCTTTTCGATCGGCTTGAGAATCTCAACGAACGGAAAAGCCTCCTTGAGCGTCAAGAGGTGGCGCTTGGTGACAGGGTTGGTGTACATGAGCGTGTTCATGGCTGGTGCAAGCAGGACCGGCAGCTGGGGGTTCCACACGCGGAACACCGAGGTGATCAGGTTGTCGCAGATGCCATAGGCAAACTTGGCAAGCGTGTTAGCCGAACACGGCGCCACGAGGAGAACGTCGGCCCAGCGACGCAGCTGCACATGCAGTGAGTTGTCAGCCTTACCCGTGCGCGACTTCCATTCGTCCTCGTCGTGCCACACCTGGACATCCTTGGGCATTTCCTCCTGTGCGGCCTGCAAGAAACCCGTCGATGCTTTGGTCATCATGACCTGGATGTGAGCCCGCTTACCGTATATTTGCTTGAGTTTGCGCACAATCAGGGGTAACTTGATCGTCGCGACCGAGCCTGTGACGCCGATGAGAATATGCAGCTCGTCCTTCTTCTCGATCTGACGCTTATTACCCTTAGCAGTGCCGTTGGCAGCAACTGAGTTCGGGGTGCCTGCACCCTCGACGCCTTCTTCTGTCGCAGCAGCGGCGGCAGCAGCGGCAGCCACTGTGGCGGCCGCGCTGCCGCCCCCGACGTGCCCGGGCAGCACAACGCTGCCTCGAATCTCGCTTCCCTTTTTGCCAGCCTGAACGGCCTGGGCACCGGGCTGATTGCTCAATTCCTTTTCGAGCTCCTTCTCTGTCTGCCGCAGCACTGTCGGAGGGTTATGCTCTTGGTACGCGGTGGACTCGGCGCAATTGCGGGAAAAGGAGACGTTGCGCGGAATGCGTGCAGCGTCAGATGCAGTGCCAGCTAACGAGCCGGAAGTGGGCGCCACAATTGAGCCGGGGACGCTGATAGGAGCGCCAGCAACGGCTGGAACCGAGCCGCCGTGCAGTGGCACGCCGCGCAGCGACGCATCGAAGCGCCGCTGCTGGGCGGCGAGGCGCACGTCTGTGAGCGAGTCGACCCGCAGTTCGACGCGCTGACGCGCCTCCCGCGCGCTGCTGGGGGCTGTGGCGTGGCCCGCGTTCTTTGTCGGCGCACCGCCCTCACCCCACGGGTCGTACGACAGGTTCAGGCTACCTGGGGCAGCGGCAGAGCGCCCGGTCCGGGGAGCAGAAACGGATGGAGAAGCAGCTCTGCGCGGCGATGGTTGCGAGTTCCCAGCGGCCGACGCGCCCTGGGCAGGCGATCTCGGGACTGAGCCTGCGTCGCCGGCTTGCGCGGCCGCGGAAGCCGTCGCGGAAGCAGCCGCCGAGGCGGGTCCTTGCACCTGCTCTGCCGGTGGCTGCGCGAGCAGGTGCTCGGGGACGTGGATGTCAGGCTGCTGTATTTTGACGGAGGTGGCGGACTGTAAAAGTGGGGAAGAGGACGCTAACTTTAACACGGCCCGTGGTTGGGAGGTTGGCCGGCAAGGGCCGCACCCCGTGCAGCCAACGTCATTTCGCAGGGCAAACGTCCGCACCCCAACCCACAGAGAGACATGTGCGGCTTGGGCCTGAGGGAGCCGAGCGGCTACCGAAGCTGGGAGCCGTGTATTTTGGCTTATTCACCTGGGGCCTAGCTTGGTCCGGCGGCCCCCGGCTGGGCAGTGCGTTCTTTCTTGGCATCACGTGGGGGCCCGCACTGTGCCCAACGACATGCCTGGCTCCCCCGGATCCGTTACCGGCGACCGGGCGTCGTGGTCTGCGCACACGTCGCCCCAGGCGCGTCCGCAGGACCCCGAGCACGGCCATGAGCACGGCGCCGCCGCGGGCGGAGCTGGCGAAACGAGCCCGCTGCTCGCGGGCGCGTCGCCCAACTACACCCGCTCGGACTCGGCGGCCGACGCGGCGGCCACGTCGCCGCTCAGCCTCGTTTACGTGCGCGCATTCCGCGGTCTCCTGCTCGCAGTGCTGGCACTGAATCTGGGCTGGGTCGGCGCGCTCGTGGTCGACTTTTACGTCTACGTGGGCGTCTCGCCCGCGGCCGGCGCGGGCCTCGAGCCGCTGCTCATCGCCGTGCTCGCCTTGCTCTCAATTGCCGTCACCGTCTCGTCGTACAAACTCCCCAACTCGACGGACCGCACGCTTGGATACATCACGGCGCTGCTGTTGCTCGTGGACGTGGGCCTGATTGCCGGGGTCCCCGTGCTGTGGCGCCGCATCGGCAACGCCGGGCTTATATCATACCTCGGTGCTCTTGGCGTGTTTGCGCTGGGAGGCATCGCAGACTCTGTTGTCGAGCGCGGCCAGGCCGAGGCGCGGCGGTCCCGCGCGGGCGTGGAGGGCCGCCACGGCGAGCCCCTCGAGGTCGCGCCGCCGCGCCGCTCGGTCGTCGAGTACTTTGAGATCTTCGTCGCGAACCTCTTCCGCATCGCCATTCTGGTCGCAGTGCTGCTGCTGACCCTCAATCTCGTTGTTGACTCGGTCGATTCGCTCCTCGAGCCGACGGGCCGGCTTGTGCCGATCCGCGATGTGTGGCCCGGCGTCGAGATCAACGTGCATGTCTCGTGCTTCCCGGCGGGCAACCCGGAGGGCCCGATCGTTGTTTTGGAGGCCGGAGAGTCGTCTGCCGAGGACATGTCGATCTGGGCGCTCCAGGCCGAGGCCATGAGCACGCTGTGTTACTGGGACAGGCCCGGCCGCGGCTTTTCTGACAATGCGCCGTCGCCGCTTGGAATCGGGACGACCGTAGACCTGCTGCAGGAGGCCCTGCGGGCGCAGGTCTCGAATTTCCAGAACCAGACGTTCGTGCTCGTCGGCGCCGGCGTGGGCGGCCTCTACTCGCGCGTGCTCGCGGCCCGCCTCGGCGACCAGGTGCGCGGGCTCGTCCTCATTGACGCGCTGCACGAGGACCTCTTTTATCAGCGCAACGGGATTTTCCACTCGCTGCTGTATTTTGGCCGCGGGCTTGTGACGCCGCTCGGCGTCGGCAAGCTGCAGTCGCTGCTCAGCGGCTACGGGTCGGCCGTCCGCGTCTACGGGGCCTACGAGGATACGCAGGCGCGCTGGCACAAGGCGCTGGCGCAGCAGGAGGTGATGGCCAACCGGCGGTCGCGCACGGATATCCGCGAGGCGAACCTCGCCTTTGAGCGCGACACGCCGCTGCTCGTGGTCTCGTCTTCCGAGTCGACCAAGGACCGGGACTGGTCGACCTACCAGCGGCTGCTGCTCAAGCTGAGCGACCGCGCGATGGCATGGAAAATCCTGGACGGGCCGTCCGAGGTCTGGCGCAGCCGCAAGAGCGCCAAGGAGCTGACGCGCCTCCTCTCGGCCTTTATCCGCTACAGCGGAGACGCCAACGCCCTCGCCGGCGCCGGCCTGCTGGCGCAGACCACGCCGTCGGCCCGCTCCGTCGAGCCGGCGCAGGAGAATCACGAGAATCACGAAACACACGCCCCGGCTCTGCCCCTATACCCGCTTCAGCAGCGGCGCATGCGGCGTGGCCAGCAGTGACGCGCAGGGCACCGCCGGAGGCGCCGCGCAGGGCACCGCCGGAGGCGCCACGCGCGCTGTTGTAGTTTAGTCAATAATTAAATATGCGAATGGCGACGCCTCTTGCGCGCCGTCTACGCGCGGCCCGCACGCTACTCGTCGTCTTCCTCCTCGAGGTCAAACACGCGGCGGCAGTTGGGGCAGCCAAAGTGCGGGTACGAGCGCACAAGGAGCGGGCGGACACACTTGTAGTGCCAGCCGTGCGAGCAGGGCGAAATAAACATGGGCTGCGCCGGCGCGAGGCTGCCGAGGCAGATCGAGCACTGCTCGAGGTCGGCGGGCGCGGCGGCGGCGGCGGCGGCGGCGGCGGCGAGCGTCGAGCGCAGGCGGCGCAGGCTGTCGACGTTGTACTCGGACACGCGGCGGTGCCACGAGTAGTCAAGCTCGACGCGGACGCGCACGGCCTGGAACGCCTCCTCGGCGCCGCCGCGGAAGTTGAGGCCGAGCTGCAGCAGGTCGTTGTTTTCGAGCTTGAATTTGGGCGACGCGGTGTTGGCCTGCGACAGCCGCGTGTTGTTGAGGAACGTGCCCGACGAGCTCTCGATGTCGCGCACATACCAGACGCCGCCCTCGACGACGAGCTCGGCGTGCTTGCGCGACACGACCTTGGACTTGTACACCACGGCCTCGTGCTGCTCGTGCCCCGCGGCGGCGCTCTCGACGCGGCCGACGCGGATCACGCCGTCGGCGGCGAGCCGGCGCTCGACAGGCCTCGAGTACTGCAGCGGCACCGCCGCCGAGTGGTCCATGAACGGCACGAGCCGGATGGCGTGCCGGGGCAGCGCGGGGTTCGCGGTGGCGGCGGCGCCGGCCGCGGGGC
>JANIVI010000228.1:0-11504 GCA_030555755.1 Wickerhamiella kazuoi | reverse complement strand
CGCGTGGGGGCGGCCGTGGAGCCGCCGGCGTCTGCGGGGCCGGCGTCCGCGGCAACGTCGCGTGCTGCCGCCGGCGAGGGCTCGGCGGCGCCCTCGGCGCGGGCAATCAGCGCGTCCGGGTTGATGGCCCGCAGAATCTTTTTCGCGACTTTGTCGACTTCCGCCAGGTTCGCGGCGAGCGCGGCCGTCCACGGCGCGAGCAACGGCGCGCCGGCGGCGGCCAGCGCCGCCTGCAGCGCCTGCAGGCCCTCGACCGCCTGGGCAAAGCCAAGCAGTTCGAGCGGGTCGACGCGGCGCATGCTCAGCTTTTGAATCACGCGCTTGCCGTCTGGAAGGTCGCGGAGCAGCGCCGTGAGCCGCGCGCGCAGGCCCGCGTGGTCGCGCAGCAGCTCGACGAGATCGAGCCGCCGGGCGATCTGGGCGCGGTCCTGCAGCGGCTCGGCCAGCCAGTCCTGCAGCAGGCGCGTGCCCGCGGGCGTCGCCGTGCGCCGAATCGCCTGGAACAGCGTGCCCGTGACGCTGTTGTCGCGCGCTGCGCTCGCAAAGAGCTCGAGCCCGCTGCGCGAGCGTGCGTCGATCTGCAGCGTCGACCCGGCGACAAACTCGGCCGGCAGCTGGAAGCGCAGCGCCGTTCCGGGGATGTGCTCGGCCACGTAGCTGATGAGCGCGGCCGCGGCCGACGCGGCGCGCGAGCCCATCGCGTCGGCAGCAAAGCCCAGCGCGGCCGCGCCGCTGTCAAAGCTGTCGGCATGCGCGGCCAGCGCGTCGCTCGCCGGGAACTTGGTGTGCGAAACGACCCAGCGGTCGAGCTCAAGCGAAGCCAGGCGCCCGGCGTCCGCGTGCTTCGCCATGGCATTCTCGAGCACAAGCTCGTTTGGGCCGAGCCGCAGCAGGTCGTCGCGCAGCGCGCCGAACGTCGAGCGCTGGAACCGGAAGAGCCCGTCGTTGAGATCGACCCACGCAAGGCCGACCGGCGAGTCGGCCGGGATCGCGCCGGGCCCGCCAGCAATTGGGCCAGATTTGGGGCCCTGTGACGCTGCGCGGTCAAAGTGCGCGTCGCTGAACTTGATGGCCGCCAGGTAGTTGTGCCGCCAGGGGTCGACAAACGACTCGGCCAACAGCGTGCCCGGCGTCAGGATCCGCGTGAGCGGGCGCTTCTCGGCCTCGGTGCCGGCGTTGAATATCCGCCGCGGGTCTTGCTCCAGCAGCACGACCGTCTGGCCGTACGTCTGCACGAGCATCTTGACGTAGCGCTCGAGCTGGTACTGGGGGAACCCTGCCATGTTCACAAACGGCATGTCGTCTCTGGGGCTCTGCTGGCGCTTGCGCGCCACTTTCAGGTTGAGCTTGGGGCCAAACTCGACCGCGTGCTCAAAGTACATTTCGTAGAAACTGCCGACCTGCGTGAGCACAACCGCCCGCGGGTGCCGGGCCATGGTCTCGGTGATGTAGCGCAGCATGTCGCCGCCTTTGACCGTACGGGCGGCCACCGGCGCGAGCGGCGGTCGCGCTGCCGCTCCTCCGCCCAAATCCGCGAGCGCAAGTCGCCGCGCCGCCCCGAGCAGCAGCGAGGCGCGCATGGCAGGAGCGGAACGCGTTCCTGCAGACCCTATGCAGGTTGATTAGTCCCCGGAGGGAGCAGGGCAGGAGCCAGACCTCCAGCGAACGGCTGCCATACATGCATATAAACAGTATAATACTCAAGTGCATAATAAATACTCAATGTTCTAGTTGAGGAACCCGCGGCAGCCGGACGACCCGCACAGGCAGGGGATGCGGTCCTCGCCCTCCTCGCGCTCGAATTTGTAGTCGTAGGTCAGTTCTTCGTTCTGGCCAATGTCGCGCAGCGCGTAGATCACGATGCGCTTCGTGCCGCTGACCTTGATGATCTTGGCCGTGCAGCTCGGCGTGCAGCAGTGATTGATGAAACGCGCGATGCCGCCGCGTTTGGTCGCGTCGATCACCGTCTCCTCGTCAATGCGGAAGAGGTAGGACGAGCCAATGCCCTGGCGAATATAGTTGCGCTCGCGCAAATCCGCAAGCGGCGCGCGAATCACCTGGCCCACGTACTCGATGATCATCTCGTTCTTTTGAATCGGCTCCATCGCATACAGACCCCAATTGTGGATGGCGGACCGGGCAAACTTGACCGGCTTGCGCCACTTGAGGAGCTGGTTGAAATCGAGCACGTCCGTGTCCACGGCCAACGACTGCTTCTGCACGTTCAGGTTCAGCAGCATACGCCGACTTGACATGCGGTGCTCGCGCGACAGGTCTTTGTTACTGGCCGCGGCCGGCGCAGCTGGTGTGGCGTTGTGAGCCTGTGGCGTGCCCGCTCCCGAGGCCGGCGAGTCGACGCCTTTGACGCCATTTGTGCGGCGCACAAGCGCACCGGCGCCGCCATTGGCCGCCGCCGCTGCTTCGCGCGCCTCAGCGGCCTTGACAGCTTTCTCGGCACGTCGGCGGTGCGGAAGGTACGCAAACTTGTCCATGAATGGGATTTTCTCGTACCCCCGCGCGCGCCACGCAGGCTCGGGCGTCGGCGCCCACTCAATGGCCAGCATTTCCGGCGGTACTTCCTCGGGCACATCGTCTTGACCGCGCAGCAGCTCTTCTTTGGCGCGATATTCCGCGAGCCGTGCCGCAAGAGCAGTTGCACTTTCTGGGGCGTTTTGCACTGGCGCCGGCGCGAGGTCCGCAAGGGCTGCGCGCATAAGGGCAAAGTCCTCAGCGTCGAGCACAAGCGCCTGCAGTTGGCTGAGGAAAATCTTGCCTTCGCCAAGCTCATCGTCATGCAGGGCACGTGGGACAGGCCCCGCAACGCTCGTGCCCTTGGTTGGAGCCGTGTACACGCCGCCCATGGCAACATCAGCGTCGGCATCATCGTCGGCAGCAGTATCAGGGGTCCCGGACTCACCACGGCCCTCGGCGTCCGTGTCGCTATCACTGTCGAGCACAGGTGCGATCTTACGGCGTTTCGTCTGGCGCGCGGCCACGTCCGTGGCCTCGGCCTTAGCCTCGAGCTCGTCGAGGTCCTCGGTGCCGTCGGCGCTGGTATCGTCGCCGTCGGGGTCCATCGAAACGTGCTGCAGGCGCGACACGCGCTTTTTGAAGCTCGGGAGGGCCGGCTGGGCGTCGCGCTTGGCAGTCTCGGACGCGCGCTTGCGTGCAATCGCCGCCACAGCACGCGCATCAATTTGCTTCGGTGCAGCTGGAACGGGCAGTGCAAGTGCCGCATCGACCGGCGGCGGCGTCGGCCGCTTGAGATCGGGGTAACGCGACGGCTGGATGTTCTCAAAGACCACGGGCACAACCACGCGCTGATAGATGTCACGACGCAGCGCGGCACCAAGCTCGCGTAGCAGCATAGCCTTGGCGGCGGCTACAATCTCGGAGGGTCGCGGGCCGGAGCTGCCAATGGCGCCGGGGCGGACGGTACCCGAGACGGCAGCGGACACCCTGGCCAGGCCGGGCGGCGGTGCGGGCGGCGGCACGACCAGGGCAGGCGGGCCTGGATTGGCCGCCTGCGGCTCGGCAGGTGGGGCCTCGGCGCTCGGCGCGTCCTCCCTTGTCGCGCGCCTGACAACCACGTCGGCGCGGTAGCCTACAATGCGCACGCCGTGGAGGTCGCGGGCACATAGCCTGGCCTCGCGGCCCGAGTCAAAAGTCACGTAAAAGCCAGTGTCATCACTCAGAATGCGGACGTAGCGGTAGCGCGCGACGGCACGGCGCACGTCGGCGACGGCGACGCGGCCCGGCGGCAGCGCGCGGCCGGTCATAAACACATATGGCGCGTCTCCAATGTTCTCGGCGAGCCACTGGCGGCGCCGTGCCGCGCGCTCATCCTGCGCAGCGCGCTCGCGCGCCTTCTCGCGCTCGGCGTCGTGCGCGCGGCGCGCTTCCGCGACCAGCGCGGTCACGCGCTCGCGCGCATCGTCGAACTGCGCCTCCACGGCGTCACCCGCCACGCGCAGCGTGCCGGCGGCCGCCTCGGCGAGCACCGCGCGCGCGAGCTTGTGCGCGCCCGCGGGCTTGCCACGGAACCGCAGCTCGCACAGGCCGAGCGACACGCCGGTCGCGGGGTGAGGCACAACCTCGCAGAGCTCGAGCTCGCCGTGCACGCTCAGCGCGGAGCGCACTTGCGAAGCGGTGGTCAGCGGACCGAGCCCCGAGAGCAGAATTCGCGAGGGCGGCAGTTTGGCGACCCAGTTGGCGTCGATACTCAGAAACGGCACCGGCAGCGCGGCGTAGACGGCGCGGGCGGCGGCACCCTTGGATGTGTAGCGCACATAGCGGTCGCGCGCGCGCGGATCGGCCACGGGCATGCCGTCGCGCACGATAGGGCGGTACAGCGGTTTGGGGCCCTGCGCGCGCTCGCGATCGAGCTCGGGGTCGTACACGCACTTTATGGAGACGGGCCCCGCGGCACCGCCGCCGGGCGCATGCGCGTCGTCACGCGCATCTCGTTGATCCATGCGGCGCAAGCAGGGGCAGGGGCACTGCGACGCTGGGCACGCACGAGAGACACGCGGTGGGCGGCGGTTGTCTGCTGCGGGAAGACGCGCCGGGAACGCTTGGGATGATGAGGCCGGGGTTAGGGCGGTCGGGCGAGAGCTGCCCGGGCCGGGAGGCTTGATCTTGGCACAGCAGCTAACGGCTGGCTGGCATGGGCCCGGTTTACCGGGGTTTTAGCGCGCGCAAAAGTTCGCGGCAGGCTTTTCTGGCCGGCCGGCCGGCACACGAACTCATGCCGTTCAGGTGCCCTGGACTTTTGCTGCCACGGCCTGCCAGAGCCTCGCCCGTATCTTGTCTCTTTGCTCCTTCAAGGGTTTGTTATATAGATTAGTGTGTGTTTTGTCGCAGCCCCGAAACGCAGGGCCCGCCGTCCCGGTGCTGGGCCACGCAAGCGCGGCTGCTTATTTCGTGCGGATGTGCTTAAGCGGGCCGGGGGAGTGCAGGAAGTTGTCGGCGTAGGTCTTGACCTTGAGCCGGCGCTGGTGCGGCTCCTGGACGTAGTAGTCCCAGCCCTGGCGCGTCGCAAAGCGCATGGCGTCCTCCTTGGTACGGAACACGATCTGCGTGCCCTGCATGTAGTCGCCCGACGAGGCGTAGCCGATGAGGGTGTCCTCCCACCGGTTCACGTTGTCGACCACGTCCCAGTCGAGGCGCCAGCCGCGCGTGAGGTGCGTGCCGCTCTGGGTGGCCGAGGGCGCCATCTGGTAGATGCGCACGATGCGCTGCTGCAGAGCCTCGGGCGCGCCGGACGCCTTGGCGATCTCGAGGTCGGCGTCGTCCTCCTTGATCAGCAGCGCGTTCTGCGGGTCGGCGTCGGCCGCCGCCGCCGCGGCGCGGGGCGCGCTCGCGTCGGGCACGAGCTTTGTGTTGCGGTAGCCCCGCGGCTCGGCGCACAGCGCGCGCGTCGTCGACAGCGCGCGGCGTGCCACCGCGCGGCGGCCCAGCGTGCGGGCAACAAGCGCGAGCGTCATGGAGGTGGAGTCGGCCGCTTAGGCAGCGCTTTAGCGCGACGCTGACAGGCTGGGCGCCGGGACTGGGAGCGCCGGCCGCGGCGGTGAGCTGGGAACGAGGTGAGACACGGCCCCCCCAGACCTTCAAGTCCCACCGGCTGCGGGCGCCGGCGGCAGCCGTGCAGCAGCCGCGGGGCTTGGGGGGACTACGAGCCCGGGGGAAGGGCGACGACACAAGAGAGTGAGAGGAAAGGCGCGGGCGCCTGGCTATCAAATAAATACTCGAATAAATAAAAAGCGCTGATGCGGCGCGCTCAGTCGCTTGTGGAGAGCCGCCGCAGCAAGTCGCCAATCGACATGCTTGGGCCCACCGCGTGGTACAGCGCCAGCGAGCTGATGGCGTTCTCAATGCGCGTCATGTACTGGTTGACGAGGCTGTCCGGGTCGGCCGACGCCGCGTCGAGCGTGCCGCCCGGCGCGTCGAACCGCCCAGGGCCGTTGGCGCCGCCGGGCGCGCCCGCCTGGTACCACGCGCACAGCGCCTCGAGGCGCTTGCTCACGTCCTGCAGCGACTGCACAACGCCGTCGGCAGTGCCAGGCGGCGGGCAGGGGGGCACGGGCGGCGCCTCGCGCGCATGCGTGGGCACGGCAATCGCAGGCCCGCCGCCGAGCGCCGCGCGGGAGCTCGAGCGCGACTCGGGCGCGGGCAGCTCGGTGAGCCCCGTGAGCTGCGCGGACGCCGTGCGCGGCGACGTCGGCGTCGACGTTGGCGCCGAGCCCGAGATCGAACCGTGCAGCGAGCCGGGCAGCGGCGTGTTGCCGCCACTCGGCAACGGCGTCATGCCCGCGCCGCCCCAGCTGATGCCGGCAGGGCGCCCGCCGGCGCCACCGGCGCCGCCCTCGGCAATACGCCGCGGCACAATCTCGTCGCTCGTCGCCGACGGGCGCTCGCCCTGCGCCTCTTCGGCGAAGTCATAGTGCACACGATCGCGAAGATTCTTGGGGTAGATGATGTAGATGAACTCAGGGTTCTCAATGCCCTTGAGCTTGAGCTCGCCGACCTCAACGATCACGTAGCCCTCGGCAGTCAGCGCCGAGATGCGCCGGTCAATTTCCTGCGCGCGCTCGGCGTCTAGCCCGTACGCATCCTCGAGAGTGTCAGGCGTCGCGATCTCGTGCACGCCCTCAAGATGTTTGACAATCATGAGGAAATCGCGTGACACGGCAATCTGCCCGCCCAGCGCGATGGCGGAAATACGCGCGGCACGGTTGACCATCGGACCAAAGTAGTCCATGCGACCGGTGATTGGGTCCAGCTCGTGCACAGGCCGGCCCCAATGTATGCCCATGCGCACGCGCAGGCCGCGGAACAGCAATTCCCCCTTTTCGTTGTGCTCGGGGCTGCACTCCCCCGCACCAAGCAGCTCATCAGGCCACTCGGCGAGCAGGATCTGCTGCTGCACGGCGACACACCACGATAGCGCGTGCACGGGCGACTGGAATGATACGATGAACGCATCACCCTCAGTCTTGACCTCGTAACCGCCCATGAGCCGGATTGTGCGCCGCATAATTGCGTTGTGCGTCCGAATAGCCGCACGCATTATTGTAGGCATCGTTTCCCACAGCTGGGTCGAGTTACGAATATCCGTAAACACGATCGCAAGGTCGCCGAGCGGCGGTGATACTTCGGAGCCGAGCCGCGCGAGCGACGTGTCCAGTGGCAGCACCGCACGGCGCCGCTTGGATGACTCGGCAGCGCTCCCGCCCATGTTGAGGTCGAGGGAGGTTACCGCAGGATCGCTGCGGCCAAATACCATGACCATTGAGCGATCACGCAAGCCATATGAGACTGCCAGGTCGCGCAGCTTCAATGACGCGTACATGGGGTCGACAGCCTCGGCGCGCACAATGTCGGCGGCCGTCTGGAAACTTACGTGCTGCCAAAACTCGGCGCTGCCGAGAATCACCATGTCTGTCGGGTCGTCAAAATCGTACTCATAGTATGACGGCACGCGGCTAAGCGATGTCGCGAGGTCGTAGCATCCGATCAAACGCGAATACTCACTCAAACCCTCGATTTTGCCATCGATGATACGCGCGCCGGCCTCGCGGATCGAGTCTAAATCGCGCTCGCACGGTACCAGGTGGGGCTCATTCAGAACACGGTACTCGCCATTGCTCTTGGAAATAACGCACTGCGTGCCGCCAACTACACCATAGTGCATGCGCGTACCACGGATGTATGCAATGGCAACACCTGTACCCGAGGACTGATCTTGCGCGGTCAGGTGCGCTGCAGTAGAGCTGCGCAAGCCCAAATACGAGTGTGCGATCTCATTGAGCGGAAGCAGCGCTGTGTTGCCAATCTCACGATGGATGCTCAAGAACGCGCGACGCATTGCATCTTCGATTGATTCCTCTTCGTCGGCCATGTTGTCTAGCTCCTGTCTGAAAATATCGCCAATGTGCTCCTGAACCAGCTTCGAAACCTTGTTACCGCTTTGTAGCGGGTTGAGCTGGCCGTCGAACATACCAATCAGCATCTCCTCGTCGCGATTGCGGAAGCGGTCCATAACCAGATCATTAATACTCAACGGGTGTCCGCCAAGCGTGTCCGCAATGCCAAAGCGCGTGCGCAGTAGCTCTGAGCCGTATGTACGAACGCGGCAATTCTCGTTTTGGTCAGGAATACTCGGCAGAATGAGCGTGACATCAATCAAACTTAGCGTTGTGAGCTGGGGCAGCACACAGAAGTCTGTCAGGTCACCATACTCCTGCTCAGCTGCAGGGCGGGCGTTCTTGGGGCGGCGAATCTCTAGGCGCTTGTTCGATGACAAGTTGAGGTAAGTCAGTGCCTTGTTGTACCGCCAGTTCCAATCGAACGGCCAGTTCGACACGTTGTACCGTAAGTTGTTCGCACCCACGTCCAGGATCTGCAGAGACTTGGCCGCAGACAGCTCAGCAGGCAGGCTGTGCAACTTGTTCGAGTTGATATACAGGGTGCGAAGGTTTGTCAGGAACTCAAGATCGTCTTGCGGCAGCGTGCTTAGCCGGTTGCCCGAAAGGTATAGCTCACGTAGCTGCGGCAGCGACCGCAGCGACCCGGGCAAAATTTCTGCAATTTCATTATAGCTCAGATTGAGCACCTCCAAGTTGCTCATTGTCGTAAGCTCCTCAAAGCACTCCTCAGTCAGGCGATTGTCGGCGGCCAGCAGCTCGCGCAGATTGACGAACGACAACTCGCTGCTGGCCTGCGCAGGCGGAGAATGCCCCATGGTGTGCAGTCGCGGCGAAGGAATCGACGAGTCTGCAGATGAAACTGAGTAGCCAGACTTGTCGGAAACCACGGAGGCACGGCGCTCCTCGCCAATTGACGAGAACGAGTACCGGTAGTCCCAAGCGCTGCCCGCGGCATTCGTAAACGCCGGAAGCGTCTCAAAGAGGTTTGAGGAGATATTGAGCAGCCGCAAGTTGCGCAAACGCCACACCTCCGCAGGCAGCGCCTTCAGATTATTCGAATGCAGGTCCAGATAGTCGAGGGCGTCCAGATTTGTGATCTCGCGCGGTAGTGACGAGAGCGTGTTATTGTTCACACTCAAGTACGTGAGTTTGGTAAGAGTACCGATGCTGCTCGGCAGACGGCTGAGCAAGTTGTCATCAAGAACCACCTTTTCGAGGTGCGGCAGACTGCGGAACATGTCCTCAGGTAGCGACACAATTATCGTGTTTTTCAAGTTGACAACAGTCATGTGGTTCATAGAGGAGCTTGGCAGGAACTTGAGCCGCGAGTTCTCGACATCCAAAAACCGAATATTGGGAAGGCTCGGCCCGTCCTGAGCGGGGACAGCCTGCATCAGCGTACGGGATGCGAGGGTGCTCGAAGACGTGGAGCTGCTCCGCGGCGACACAGTGTTGTGCCCGAGAAGCAGTGTTTGCATGTGTGGGAGCTCGATGTCGTTGAAGCTCTCAATGTGATTGTGCTGCGCGTCGAGCAGGTCAAGCTTGGGAAGTTCGCCGAGCTCGACGGGAAGCGCCTCCAACCGATTGCTGGCCACGTAAAGGCGCTCGAGCTCCTTGAGAGCGCCAATTCCTGGACGCAAGCGCAGCAGGTCATTATGGCTCAAATCAAGCTCGATGAGCGTCGGGAGGAAGGCCGTAAAGTCTTTGAGCGAATTCGTCGACGCCTGCAGGCGTACAAGCGGTAGTGATGCAACACTTTCGGGCAGCTCGGTCAAACAATTGCCGCTCAGGTTCAGATTCGAGAGCGACGTCAGTTTAGTGAAGTCAAGGTTGACCGCGGTAAGCGCGTTTTGGCTCAGGTCAAGATAAGTTAGCTGTGTGAAGTTGTCAAGATATTTGGGGACAACTCCGACATGGTAGTAAACTGTCGACAACCGCAAACTCATAACATTTGTCGCGGCCTCAACGAACTCCTCCGTAATCAAATCAGGAGTTGAGCGCACTACCTCCACCATGCGCAACTGGGTCGCGTGCTGCCACACCACATCAGGGAAAGTAGGTACATCAGTGTTCGACAGCAGAAGCCGGTCAGGACGGTGGTGAAATGCTTCCAGAACGCGCGTGGGGATGGGATAAATAGGGTGCCGCACCACGTAAAACCGACACAGATACGTGTGGTGCTCGCGGCTGCGTCCAAGCTTGTCTTTGGCCATGTAACCGATACGCGCAAGCTCATCACGCATGCGCGCGATAGGCAGCTCGTCCGGGTGCACGATCATTGATGCGTCGACGTAGCTGATCACAAGGTGGTACGCGGCGATGTTTTTGAGGAAAAATTTGCGCGCTGCAAGCTGCAGAAGGTCGCGCGCCGTCACGTTGACGGGGCATGCGAGCGTTCCGAATGAGTTGTCCTCGCGATAAATGCGCACGAGGACTGCGTCGCCCTTGGACACTCGCGGCGTTGCCACATCGGCGTGGCGCAAGCCTTCTGAGTCGTCTGTCGAGTTCGAGACGGACGAAGACGCGTCGCTAGCGGCGGCGGCAGCGGCGGCGGCCGCGGAAGCTGCCGCGCTCGGCCCGCCGCTGTGTGCCGTGTACGACGCAGCCGAGTCTTCAGACCGGATGGACACGACGGACGGCTTGCGGTCTGAGATGGTGGACGGGAACTGGTTGACGATAGAGCCGCGCTCTGATGAGATCGAGCGCCGATTCTCCCGCTCAAAGCGCATCTGCGGGGCGCGTGGCGAGTGTGACTGATGCCGCCGCGACAGCGGCGCGCGGCCGGGCCCGTGGCCCGCTGAAGATGCCGCAGGGGACAGCGAGCTGTGTGCGTCGGCACCTGCGGTCTTGCCGTTGTACAGCGACGCCGTACCGCCGGCTGCGCTGCTAGACGGAACCTGGACGGTGGTCGCCGAGCTGGTGGGCGGCGCGCCTGGCTGGTCGTGCGCGTACGCCGTCGGCACAAACATCGCATCCATCGAGCGCGCGGTCTTGCCGAGGTGCCCGAGGGTTGCAGCAATACCGGCCTTGGGCAGTGACAGCACTGACGACTCCTCAGCGTGGTTCAAAAAGCGGCTGAACAGCGAGCGACGCGTCGAGCTGTGCGACGCGCTCGACGCGGTCGAGCTCACGGAGCCCGTGCGGTCGCTATGGCGGTCGGCGTGGCGGTCGGCGTGGCGATCGGCATGCTTCTCGGCATGGTGCCTGTCGCGGCGCTCGCGGCGCTCGGCGTGGCGGTCGGCGAAGCTCTTGTGCCGCTCGTGCTTTGTGTAAAAGCGCTCGCCGCGCTCGTGGTGCTCCTCGTGGCTCGCGCGCGGCGTCTCGTGGCTCGCGCGCGACGCAGGCTCGGCCGGCGGCGCGTGCGAGACGCTGTGCCGGGCAGGGGCGTATCATTAAAAAAAAAAAAAATAAGAGAGGGGGGACGGCCACGGGCGGAACGGGAATGCGGCGACGAGGCGGGGGGGAGGAGGGGAGGGGGGCGCGCGGTGGAGAGGTACGACTAGGAAACGGCAGGGAGGGGGCGAGGGAGGCTGGAGGGCGGACAGCAGCAGCAAGTACCGTGCGAGTGAGGCGCCG
>JANIVI010000227.1:0-11576 GCA_030555755.1 Wickerhamiella kazuoi | reverse complement strand
CATGAGCTCTCTGTCGCTGATGCTCGAGGAGTTCTACAATGCGATGGACTTTTGCCCCGACCGCCAACGGCCGGCAGATCCCTGTCGCGGTCGAGCATGCGCGGCCGCTCACGGACGAGCGCACAAACAAAGCGTACGTCGGCAACACGATCTCGTCGGCCATCTACAGCGTGTACGACTTTCTGCCGCGGCAGCTCGTGTTCCAGTTCTCGAAGCTGGCCAACGTGTACTTTCTGGCCGTATCGATCCTACAGATGATCCCGTCGTGGAGCACAACGGGCAACTACACAACCATCGTGCCGCTCATGATCTTTGTGAGCATCTCCATCGCCCGCGAGGGCTACGACGACTGGTGCCGCCACAAAAACGACAAGGCGGAGAACACCCGCAAGACGCTGGTCGCGCGCCTCGACGGAGACGGGAAGCTGACGTACGACAACACCGAGTGGCAAAAGATCCGCGTTGGCGACATCGTGCGCGTCCAGCAGAACGAGTGGGTCCCCGCCGACATCGTCCTGCTACACTCGTCGGGCACGAATGGGCAGGCGTACGTGGAGACGATGGCTCTCGATGGTGAGACCAACCTGAAGACCAAGGAAACGCCGCTCGATATGCAGGAGCTGTTCACGGTCGACAATTTCCCCCATGTGCGCGACACCCTCTGCGTGACCGAGGACCCGAACCTCGACCTGTACAACTTTGAGGGCTCGGTCAATCTGCCGGACGGCAAGCGTCTGCCCCTCGGAAACGGCAATATCGTGTACCGTGGCTGCGTGCTGCGCAACACTGCGTCCTGCTTTGGTCTCGTCGTGTTCACTGGCGAAGAGACGAAAATCCGCAAAAACGCTACGGCCAACACGCGGCTCAAGTCGCCGATGCTGCAGACTAAGGTCAACTACATCGTCATATTGATGGCAATCTTTGTGCTGCTGCTCGCGGTGTTTTCCATGGTTGCGTCTAACGGCCTGCAAAAGTCGCGCGGCGACCACTACTGGTACCTCGAGGGCCTGCACGTTGGCGTCGTCCCGAACCTCATGGGCTTCATTATCATGTTTAACACGCTGATCCCGCTCTCGCTGTACGTGTCACTGGAGATCTCGAAGCTTTTCCAGGTCTTTCACATGCACAATGACATCAACATGTATGACCCAGAGACGGACACGCCGGCGCGCTGCCAGACGGCGTCGCTCAATGAAGAGCTCGGCCAGGTCAGCTACATATTCTCTGACAAAACAGGCACGCTCACCGAGAACGTCATGCTGTTCCGCAAGCTCACGGTGGCCGGTTACCCGTGGATTCACGACCTCGACCTGCTTGCCGAGGAGGAGGCGGCCGATGCAGACGTCACAGCGACTGAAGCCACCGCCGGCGCCGCCGATAGCACGCTCGGCTCGGACGCGACGGCCGTCGAGGAGAAGCGTCGCGAGTACTTGTTCCACAAGGCGCGGGCGGCCCGCGGCCCGTCGCTCGACCTCCTTCACCAGATCGCGCGCCTGCCGCGGCGCAGTACGGCGCTACCGAGCGCTGGCCCGTCGGCCCGCCCGAGCGGCCTGCTGAGTGCGCGCCCGAGCGGCCTGCACGGAGCCGGCGGCGCCCGCCCCTCGGGACCCCGCGCCTCCGGCCTGTCTGGGCACAGCGCCAGCGCCGCCCACTGGACGTCGACTGCGAACCCGGGCAAGCCGCAGACCACGCCAAGCACCCTGATTCTGCTGCAGTACATCATGACGCACCCGCGCGCGCTCTTTTCGCAGCGCGCCAAGTTCTTCCTGCTGGCGATGGCGCTGTGCCACGGTGCGTCGCCCGAGGTCGACCTGGCAGAGGTGGCCGACGGCTCGCTCGAGATCGAGTACCTGTCGTACCAGTCGGCGTCGCCCGACGAGCTCGCGCTGGTTTCGGCCGCGCGCGACCTCGGGTACCTAGTCGTCGATCGGCAGTACAACAACATCACGGTGCGGACCTACCCTAACGGGTTCGAGGCTGCGGCCGTCGATGAAGTGTACGAGGTGCTGGACACGATTGAGTTCTCGAGCGCGCGCAAGCGCATGTCAGTGGTTGTGCGCTTCCCCGACGGGCGCATCTGCCTCCTGACAAAGGGGGCCGACAATGTGATGATCGAGCGGCTGCGCAGCGCCGTGCTCGAGGTCGCCAAGCGTAAGGTCGTCGAGATCCGGCGCGACACCGAGATGCGCCGCAGCATCGAGGCCGACATTGTGCGCTCCCGCCACTCGGTCTCGGGGCACGAGCACCGCTCGCCCGTCTCGCATCGCTCGATCTCGATGCGCCCGGACCTGCTCTACCGCACGCTCGACCGCTACCTGGTCGACGCGCACGAAGACGAGATGGTTCTGGAGTCGGGTCGCCGCTCAATGCAGGCCCGGCGCCTGCGCTCGCTCGATGTCGGCTCAAGCACCGCTGGTGGCTTGGCTCCCGGGCCAGTGACCCCCGGGCCAGCCTCGGCGGGGCCGGCCGGGGCGGGTCCGTTCTCGGCCGGTGCCACCCCCGTCACCGGCCCGGCCGGCCCGGCCCGTGGGCACTCGCACTCACACTCGCACCACATGCTCGGCCGCGGCGTCGCCGCGGGGGGCAGCGGTGCCGGCACCGGCAACAGCGTCGCAGCAGCCGCTGCCGCGAAAAGCCCGAAACCGGCCGCGCCGCCAAAGACGCCCGCCACGCCAGCCACGCCAGCCACGCCCGTCACGCCCGACGACGGGCGGCCGTCATTGCGCGTCGATACGGCGGCCGCCGCGCACGACGACGACCCGGACGACCGCAACGTGCTGAACGAGCGGTTCGTGCTGGAGAAAACGCTCGAGCATATCGACGAGTTCTCAACCGAGGGCCTGCGCACGCTCATGTACGGGCACCGCTTCCTGAGCGCGGCAGAGTACGCCGCGTGGAAGGCCGAATACGACGAAGCGCGCGCAAGCCTTGACGCGCGCACCGAGCGCCTCGAGGCGGTCGGCGACAAGATCGAGCGCGACTTTGAGATCACCGGTGCGACCGCCATCGAGGACAAGCTGCAGCACGGCGTGCCCGAGACCATCGACAAGCTCCGCCGCGCCAACATCAAGATGTGGATGCTGACCGGCGACAAGGGCGAGACCGCGATCAACATCGGCTACTCGTGCCGGCTGATCAAGGACTACTCCACCGTCGTGCACTTCAAAAAGGGCGTCGACGTGTCGACGCTTGCTATTGCCACCCTCGAGGAGCTCGACTCGGGCAGCGTCGCGCACTGCGTCGTCGTGATTGACGGACAGACGCTGGCAGTACTTGAGACGGACGAGACGCGCCTCTCGCTGTTCATGGAGCTTGCAATGCGCGCAGACTCGGTCATTGTGTGCCGCGCTTCGCCGGCACAGAAGGCTGCAATGGTTCGCCAGGTTCGCAAGCGCGTGCCCAAGAAGGTAATGCTGGCAATTGGTGACGGCGCAAACGATATTGCGATGATCAAGAGCGCCGACATCGGTATCGGCATCGCCGGCCGCGAGGGCCTGCAAGCCGCCCGCTCGTCTGACTACTCGATCGGGCAATTCCGCTTTTTGCTGAACCTGCTGCTGGTGCACGGCCGCTGGAATTACGTCCGTACGTGCAAGTACGTTCTGGGCACATTTTACAAGGAGTTTTACTTTTACATGGCGCAGCTGGTGTACCAGCGCAACACGATGTTCACAGGCACGTCGCTGTACGAGTCGTGGTCGATCTCGCTGTTCAACACGCTATTCACGTCCCTGCCTGTAATTATCCTTGGCGTGCTTGACCAGGAGCTGGCCGCTTCGACGCTGCTGGCTGTGCCTGAGCTATACTCGGCCGGGCAGCGTAACGACGCGTTCAACATCCGCCAGTTCGTGCGCTGGCTGCTCATGGCCATGTCGCAGTGCGTGCTGGTCTCGTTCATGGCGTACGAGTTCTACGGGTACAACTTTGGCATGACCGACAACACGATCTTCCCGCTCGGCGCGCTTGTCTATGCCACGGTAGTGGTGGTCATCTGCGCAAAGCTCATGGTTTTCGAGATGCACAACGTGACGATCATCAACGGTCTCGCTGCGCTGATCTCGATCGGTGGGTACCTTGCGTGGAACCTGCTGATTGGCGGCGTGTACAAGGTGAGCCCGCAGAAGGTGTACTTTGCCGGATCGGCGTTCAAAGATCGGTTTGGGCGCGAGCTCAACTGGTGGGCGTGCCTGATGGTGATGGCGACGATTGGCTGCGCGTTTGAGCTCGTGTTGATTGTCCTGCGCCAGGTTTCCAAGCCCTCGGATACCGACGTGTTTCAAATCCTCGAGAGCGACGCGCACATCCGGGCAAGTTTCGAGGCTGAGTCTGCAATGGAACTGCGGCCCGGCTGGGAATACCAGGCGCAGCTCATGCGCGGCTGGCGCGCACTGCTGCACTTGCGGTGGCCCGCGCAGCCGCTGCCCAAGGCGCCGCTCGCAGTGACGAGCCGGCGCCGCAAGCGCGACATCATCGCCGAGCGGCTGACGCTGCGCCGCCGCACCTACGAGGCCGAGATCGACGACATCCTCGAGCGCCGCGTGCGCGACCTCGACGGCGTCGACGCGTCGCGCGTCAACTCGCTTGTATGATTACCTAGTGGGAAACCCGCGGGGCATAACTTATTTTGCATAAATTGTCCAATGCATAACTATATAAAACACTGTATAACACGGCTGCCCGCAGCACAAAATTACACAAAACACAGACAGCAGCAAGGCGCGCGCGCGCGCGCGCGGGCAGATCGCCCCTCGCATGCCGTCGCCTAAGCGGTCGCACCATAACTCCGCGCGCGCCGCTCGCGCTCGCGCTCGCGCTCTTCAATCGTCCGGTACGGGACTGACTCGCGCACGGTGATCACGGGATAGTTGAAGTCGCCGAAAAGAAGCCGCGCCTGCTGGTACAGCGACTCGTCGCCGGCCACGTCGTCGTGGTCCCACTGGATCGGGCTGTACTGCTCAGGGAGCTCGGTCGACAGCACGGACGAGCCAACCGAGGCGGCGGAGTTGACGGTCGAGCCGGCCGCGGCACCCCACGCAGAGGCCGCCTCGTTTTCTGAGCCGTCGGCACCCCACGTCTCGCCGCCGAGCACCGCCTCGTTCTCCGACGCGGGCGCCATCATCACGCCAATACGCTGCCGGAACGACTTAATTGGCAGCCAGTACTTTGTGCGGCCCTGGTTACGGTATCGCAGGCCCGCTGCCAGCCGCGCCTGCCGCGTCAGCGACTCGGGGTGATCCAAGATCGCCTCGACCGAGTCAAAGTCGCGGTAGCCGTATTTCTCACCAAAAAAGGTTGTCTTGAAGTCGTGCACGAGATCGCGCCCGCCGAATGCGTCGCGAGCCGCGTAATAAATAGGAAGCCGCCCAAATCCGATGAGCGCCGACGTTGCATAGTCTGTGTAAGGAAACGCAACCCAATGCAGGCAGGCAAAGCCGACCATCTCGTAGAGCAGAAGAGCGTTCTGTACAGTCGCCAGCGTGTGCGAATTGCGGATCCAGCCGAGCGAATGCACAATTGCGAGCGCCAGGCTCTGCCAATAGCTGAAAAACACAATGAGCTTGATGCTGAGGAACTTGAGCATCACGTTGTACGGCTTCAGGTCCGCGTACAGGCAGTACCAAAATACCGAGAGCGCGTTCAAAGCAATTGTCAGCGAAAAGTTGTACGCAATTGTGACCAGCAGCCAGACGCGGTCGCCAAACACAAAGGTCAGCGCCGTGAGTAGCGGGCGCATCCACACGTACTGCATGATCGAGCGCTTGAGCAGGACGAACGTCGTCGGGTCCGAGATGTCGATGGGCGCGAGGCACTTGCTGAGCGGCCAGAAAAAGCGCACGGGCGGGCGGCCCGTCGTCAAAAAGATGATCTCGCGCTCGCCGCCGAGAATCGAGGTCAGCAGCGTGAAGAACGTGTAGATCACGAACGCCTCGTACAGCTCTTTGAGCGGCTCGAGCCAGCCGGCGAGCCGCGGGTGGTACAGGTTGGCGTAGGCCGACGTCGCAAACAGCGGCACCATCACGAGAATGCGCACGACGAGGCGCTGGTCGTGCGGCTTGCGGTAGTTTTTGAGGTGGCCGAGGATGCCGGCAACGGCGACAACGGACGCCGCCGCAGCGACGAACGCATTGAACCCCTGGAACATGCCCCGGGGACGCGCGGCAACTGGCTGGCGGGCGGGCTGCGTACGGCTGCTAACTAGCCGGGGTAAGCCGCCACAGCGCTGGTGACAACGCGCGCCGCCGCCCCTGCTCCCAGCCTGCGGCCCTGGGACGCGGGCTGGCTGCGGGCTGGCTGCGCTTGCGCCTGCCCAGGCCGCGCCCACACAAAAGTCCCAACCAAAGTCCCAACGAGCGTGCGCTGCCCACTCGCGAACCTGCGCCCCAGGTTTTTGTCACTGCGGGGGTCCCTGCAGCCAGGGCGAGGAAGCAGGACGGCCTGGACAGCGCGCGCCGCCGCACAAAATGGGTACTGTGAACGAAAACAATCGCAAATTTACTGGTACCATTCCTCTTGCATCAACGGCAGTGTCGCTTTCATAGTCCTAAATAGTGTCTAGTGTATTTTCAAGCGTCGATCTCGCTCTCGAAAAAGTCGGGGCCCCAGTCCTTCGCCTTGACCACCCGGTTGGGCGTCTCGCCGAGCTTCTCGATCTCCTTGAGGTCCTCCTCGTCGAGCTTGACCAGCTTGATGTTGGACTCAAGGCGCGACGGCGTCACCGACTTGGGCAGCACCACCACGCCGCGCTGCACGTTCCATGCCAGCGCGATGTTACCCGTGTCGACGCCGTGCTTCTCGGCGATCTTCACCAGAATCGGATCGGTGATCTGGCCGCGAGCAAGCGGCGAGTACGCCTCGGCGATGATGTTGTTCGCCTTGAGGTAGTCGATGAGCTTTTTCTGCGGCAGGCCGGGGTGCAGCTCGACCTGGTTCACCGCGGGCACAACCGTCGTTGTGGGCGCCGCCAGCAGCTTCTTCAACCGGGTGGTCGTGTAGTTGGAGACGCCGATCGCGCGCGCCTTCTCCTTGGGCAGCTTCTGGAACTGCTCCCACACCTCCACGAAGGTAATCGTGGGGTCGTCGCCACCACCGAACGCGTCGGGGTCGTTGGGGACCGGCTTCTGCGCAAGCGGCCAGTGCTGCAGGTACAGGTCGACGTAGTCGAGGCCAAGCTTCTTGAGCGAGGCGTCGAGCGCGCCGGCAATGTCGTGCGCCTGCGTCGGCCACGCCTTGGTCGTCACGAAGAACTCCTCGCGCGGGACGCCAGAGTCGCGGATCGCGCGGCCGACCTCCTCCTCGTTCTTGTAAAAGAATGCGGTGTCAATGTGGCGGTAACCCTTCTGAATGGCCAGCAGAATGGCCTTGTAGCCATCCTCGGCACTAGCCCTCCAGGTGCCCAGGGCCACCGAGGGGATCTTGGCGCCGGTGTTCAGCGTAAACGAGGCGGGTTGCTGCGACATGATTGTACGTCGCCAAATTGTGGGCAATGACCGCGTTTTATACATGCCTGACGCTGATCACTGATTTGGCGAGCCTCATATTTGTAATGCCCCATGCACGCTTATACATGAGGCCAAGACTTTGATGCGTCGCCCCGGTGAGGCTCGCGCCGCACAGCGGCGGGCCAATGAAAATGGGGATCACAGGCTGGCCCCTGCGGGCTTGGCAGTACCCGTGCAAATTTTCGCCTCGGCCAAGACGGCCCGGCGCTCGCGCCCGCTGGTGGCCAAGCGCCACGACGTCCATGGGGAAATTGCGGGGCCCCATGCGGGATCACCCAGGGCTAGGGGGCGCCTGACGCCATATTGAGCACGCAACTGTACACCAGGGTGGCCTGCGACGGGCCCCGTTACAAAAATCGTCGGCGGCGCCAAGCGCCGCATGATAGATCTAGCTAGATTACGAGTCAATGTTGTTCTCGAACACGTCGTGGTCGTAGAAGCCGGGCACAATGAGGCGGTGCGGCGTCTCGCCGAGCTTGTCGATCTCCTTGAGGTCGTCCTCGTCGAGCTTGACCGTCTTGATGTTCGACTCGAGGCGCGAGGGCGTGACCGACTTGGGCAGCACGACGACGCCGCGCTGGACGTTCCAGCTGAGCACGATCTGGCCGGGATCCGCGTTGTGCTTCTTAGCGATCTTCACGACCACGGGGTCGTTGACCTCGCCCTTGGCGAGCGGGGTGTAGGCCTCGGGGATGATCTGGTTTGCCTTGAGGTACTCAATAAGCTTCTTCTGGGGCAGGCCTGGGTGGAGCTCGACCTGGTTGACCGCGGGCACGATCTTCGTCGTCGGCGCCGCCAGCAGCGTCTTGAGCTTGGTCGTGGTGTAGTTGGAGACGCCGATGGCGCGCGCCTTTTCCTTGGGCAGGTTCTGGAACTGCTCCCACACCTGGACGTAGGAGATCTCGGTGTCGTCCTCGAGCCCCGCCGACTTGGGGTCGTTGGGGTCGGGCTTCTTGGCCTGCGGCCAGTGCTGCAGGTACAGATCCACATAGTCGAGCCCGAGCTTCTCGAGCGACGAGTCGAGCGCGGCCGCCACGTCGCGGAACTGCGTGGGCCACGCCTTGGTCACAACAAAGAACTCCTCACGCGGGACGCCCGAGTCGCGGATGGCGCGGCCGACGGGGCCCTCGTTGTTGTAGTGCTTGGCGGTGTCAATGTGGCGGTAGCCCTTCTGGATGGCCAGCAGGATGGCCTTGTAGCCGTCCTCTTCGTTGGCGTCGTAAGTGCCGAGCGCGACGGTGGGGATCTTGGCGCCGGTGTTCAGGGTAAACGTAGTGGGCAGCGACATTATCGGTGTGAGATTCTACGTTGCGGGCAGTGACCGCGTTATATAGGCGTCTGCCGATCGCTGATCTTGCGACCCTGGAATTTGTAATGGCCATGCACGATTACGCATGGGGGACCTAGCTCGGCACGTCGCCAAGGAGGGGAATTGAAGGCGGGCACGGCTATTGCACAATAAGTGGGCGCGACAATGCAGCCGTGCGCGCGCGCGCAAACCACCGCGGCCGTAGTTTTTCATCGCAATTGCGGTCCGCAAGCACGTGCTGGCGTGTCCTCCCACGGTGCGAGTACCCCGCACCCTGCGTCTGGCTTGCGTCAAACGGGAGCGGCTTTGTGCAATTTGGGGTGGCCCGGAGAAACACCGAGGCGCGCTGGTGGCGCCGGTGGCTGCACCGTCGAGGGTGAAATTTCGCGGGCACGTGCTCTCGCACTAGCGTTGCGTCTGCTCGTTGCTCTTTCAGTAGCAGGCCTGTGCCGCTGCACGCGATGCGCTCTCCTGCACGCGAGCAGCGCGAGCAGCTTGCTGGAGCAAGCCGTTAGCCCTGCGGATCAGCCTTGAGTCAGCGCGAGCCACCGCGCGCTCGCGCTGAGGCTCGCGGCAGCCGTGTGAGTAAGCTGGAGCGGCCTGGCTCGGGGCTTGAGTAATCGATGAGCAATCTCCTGCCTGGTCTCCTCGGCGGTGCCCAGACGGTGCCCAGGCGGTGCCCAGCGCGCGCGAGCCAGGGCAGAGGCCGGGGCAGAGCGGCGGCAGCGCTACGCCATAGTGCAGGCGGCGGGGCCCTGGGGGTGAAAAATTCGGTCGGGCGCCCCGCAGCGCGCACGCGCGGGCACGTACCGCGGTCTGGGTGTGCATTCTGCGCGCTGGCCATTTTCATTACCTCGCCTCTTGCCGCATCCCGTCAAACGCCGGCCCTTGGGCGGCCCGGCTGCCCGGCTGCCCAGCACGCGGCGGCGCGGGGCGAACCGGCCCCGCGCCGGCCACCGCGGTCGCCCAGCCGGCCGACAAGGGCCCCGGGCACTCCATTGGCAGCGGCGCCGCCATCTTAACATGAGCGGCGCGAATTCGTGCTCGCGCTGCCGACGCCGTGTATACGCGGGGCGCTGCCGGCGCCACGTCCGCTGGGCTAGGGCCGCGCCGGGGGTGCGTTTCGCATGTGACGGGCGAGCGCGCGCGCGGCCGGCGCTGGCGGGCGTCCCAAAGCGGCGAACGGGCGCGGACGGGCACGTAGGGCAGCCGCGGGCGCCGTCCCGCGGCGATCTGCGGTATTTAAGGCGGCGCGCCGCCGGGCGCGCGCGCGCGGAGGCGCGCGGCATGGCGTGCAAGGCCGCGATCGAGCTCGACGAGCCCGGCCGCGTGTATACGTGCGGCGACCGGCTGCGCGGGACGGTGCGGGTGACGGCCACCCGCGCGGTCGCCGTCGAGGAGGTCGTGCTGAAGCTGCGCGGGCGCGCGCAGGTCGCGATCGGCGACGGCCGCTACCGCTCGGTCGCGGCGGCGCACCTGTACCGGCACGAGCAGGTGCTGTTTGCGGGCCCGGGCGGCGCGGCAACGCTGCCGCCGGGCGAGCACGTGTGGCCGTTCGACCTCGAGGTGCCCGGGCACGGCGCGGGCGCCGCGGCGCAGCTGTTCCCGTCGCTCGAGCGCGACCTCGGGCAAAAGTACGTGCGCTACTTTGTGAAGGTGACGGTGCGGCGCGCGGCGCGGCTCGCGCCGAACGCGCGCGAAGCTTGTGGCCTTGAATGCCGGCACCCTTCTACTGAAGCCGCTGGTTGGTAGCGCTCTTAGCACTTTGATCAATCACTTTGACGCCGGTATCAACCCGTTCCTTGAGAACATTGACACTGCCTACAAGGCGTCGCAGGGCTGCTTCGACTGCAACCTGGTAGCGCTTGTGAACGCCCAGATCGGTCTTGACAACGGCAGCATCGAGACGTTCAACAGCAATTACGGCTCCAACGCTGATGATCTCTATCGCTTTACCGCGTGCGACGCAGTGGTTATTTCGAGCTTTGTCCCGGGTGCGTGCCCGTCCACAGCTGCCCCCGTTGACCCGTCCGCCTCTGCTTCAGCTACTGCGGATCCGGCAGACCCGGCTCCTGCAAGCTCGGCGGCTGGTGACCCGCCTGCCGCTAGCTCTGCTGCTGTCGACCCAGTTGATCCGTCGCCTGCCAGCTCGGCTGCTGGTGACCCTGCACCAGCGAGCTCGGCTGCTGGTGACCCCGTCGGCCCTGCCCCGGCGAGCTCGGCACCTGCTGATCCTTCCAATCCGGCACCAGCCAGCTCAGCTCCCGCCGGCCCGCCCGCTGCCAGCTCGGCGCCTGCTGATCCCACGGACCCCGCCCCTGCTAGCTCGGCAGCCGCAGACCCTGCACCTAGCTCCGACCCGGCTGCTGCATCGTCGTCGGCTACACCGGCGCCGACTCAGTGTGGGACAACGCAGGTGTTCACCTCATCGGTCGCATCCGGTATTCCGCCTCTGATCTGCCCGCAGTGCCTGACCACAGACCAGAATGTGCAGGATGTCATAAACGCCTTAGGCGATGTTGGCAGCGCGCTCACCGCCCTCGGCGGTGTGATTGTTGGCGCCATCATTCCCTCGGCGGTTGACGCGGCTATCCAGAACGTTGATGATGCGCTCGCCGCCCTTGTGGCTCTCCCCGTGCTGCAGTGTCTTACTGGCCCGCAAGCAATCCTTATCGAGGGTGCGATCGCCTCTTTGTTGACGGTCTACAATACCCAGCTTGTTGCTCTCAACGCGGGCACCCTCCTGCTGGAGCCGCTGGTTGGTACCG
>JANIVI010000226.1:0-11526 GCA_030555755.1 Wickerhamiella kazuoi | reverse complement strand
TGTTTCGTCCGCCACGTTTGGGCGCCGCGCACTTTGGCATGCAGCTGCATGCAGGGAGCTCGGATACTTGGCACCCGTCCGGATCACCCCGGTTTGTAAGCCCGGCGGCGGTTGCTTGCTAACGCGCGCGGTGTCCCGCGCAAGCCAAGGCACCTGCCGCGCACCCGCGGCGGGTTGCTGGCGAGCAACGCCGCTGAGTCAGGAGAAGCCTGTTCTGCTTGGCGGCGTGGCCGAGCCGACTCGGCTGCTCTGTCTCGGCTGCCGGGGGCCCACCCCTACCCCGGAACACGGCTCGAGCCGGGCCCGCGGCCTCGCTCCCGCTCGCGGCATTTCCTCGTGCCTTCTCTCTCTCTCCCTCTCGGCCCTCTCGATGTCGGTCCCTCTGGCGCCGGCCGACTGGCTCGAGCCGAGCTCGCTGCACGTCGAGGGCACCGTGCTGCTCGTCCTGAACCAGCCTATCGAGGACGGCCAGCACTTTTGGCGCGCCTGGGACCACTGCGAGCACCACGTCGTGCTCGACGGCGCGACGAACCGCATTGAGCGGCTCGGCGCGGTCCCGGACTTTGTCACCGGCGACGGCGACTCGATCACCGACAGCGCGCAGGCGTTTCTCGCCAAGCACGGCGTCGAGTTTGTCCGCGACGACGACCAGTACGCGACCGACTTTATGAAGGGCATCAGGCACGCGCGCCGCCGCTGGCCCCACCTGCACACAATCTACGCCTACGGCGCCCTTGGCGGCCGCCACGACCACTCCTGGCACTCGGAGCACATGCTCGTGCGGTCGCTGACCCAGGACTACACCCTCTACCTGATCAGCCTGCAGAACGTGACCGTGGCCGTGCAGGCCGCGGCGACAATCGCGTCGCCGCTCAAGTTTATCGGGCCGAGCATCGGCATCCTGCCCGTCGACGGCAGCACGCGCCTGACGACGCGCGGGCTCGAGTGGGACGTCGAGGACTGGGAGACCAGCCTGCACACGCAGATCTCGACCTCCAACCACGTGCTGCGCGACGAGTTCTACGTCGAGGCGTCCAAGCCGGTTCTTGTGACGCTTGAGCTGCGCCGCGACTGACAGAAGAGGCGCTCGTTCAGCGGCCGCTGGCGGCCGGTGGCGCCCGCACGCCCGCACGCCCATACCATACCACTTAGATTCAAGTAACGTCTCCTCCCCCAGACAATTAATTCACCGCTACACCCCCGTCCCCGTCCCTGTTCCCTCCCCTCACCGCGACCCGTCCCCTAACCTCGTTGTTGATATCAACGTCCCAGCGGCAACGCTTGTTTGTCATATGAAGCTCTACTACATTGGCGTGCTCAGGTCGGACGGCAAGGGCAAAGGCATCGAGCTGGCCCGCGCCAAGGACATCTCGAGCTTCTCGTTTTTCGAGCGCGGCTCCGTCGACCAGTTCATGACCTTTTTCGCCACCACCGTCGCGGCGCGCACCGCCGCGGGCCAGCGCCAGAGCATAGAGGAGGGCAACTACATGGGCCACGTGTACACGCGCGCCGAGGGCCTGAGCGCCGTGATCATTGCCGACAAGGAATACCCCGTGCGCGTCGCGTTCTCGCTGCTCAACAAGGTGCTCGACGAGTATCTGCCGGCCCACCCCAAGACCCAGTGGCAGGCCGCCACGGAGCCGACCGCCCAAACGGCGTTCCCGGCCCTCGACGAGTACCTGCGCAAGTACCAGGACCCGCGCCAGGCTGACGCCATCATGAAGGTCCAGCAGGAGCTCGACGACACCAAGATCGTGCTGCACAAAACTATCGAGTCGGTCCTGCAGCGCGGCGAAAAGCTCGACACGCTCGTCGACAAGAGCGAGGCGCTCTCGGCGTCGTCGCGCATGTTCTACAAGCAGGCCAAGAAGACCAACTCGTGCTGCATCATCTGCTAGGCCCGGCAGAATTGCCGCCGCCTTCCGTACTTTATATATTTCCATATATCACGCAGGTCATGAATTGATGGGTAGGGAGCGCAGGGGCCTGAGGCGGAAGCCCAGCGCGCTTGTGGGTATCGCCAAGACCGGCTCGGTAGGCCCCGCACACCTCGCTATGATGTTCCTTCTGCGGTTCTGAAGCCGCGCCCTCGCGTGACGGTCTAGGCCGTAATGACCCATTTCGGCCTCTACCCCGCCGCGAATGTGGGCGTGGGCAAGGACCTGGGCGTGAGCCTCGCAGAGCCTCGACGCGGGGACCAGTGGAGCCTAAAACCGGCCGCAGCATCTTTCTCCATGCCCATAGTCAATAAAATTACGATTTTGTGTGGCCCTTTGCGGCCAGGAACCCTAAGCTGCGGCCTTACATAGGACTAATTTTCTTCATGCGTGGAAGGCTGCCTTGGGAAGGGGGCGCGCATCACTCTTCTGTGTGAGAAGCCTTCCGACCCCACCCAACACTTTGGAACGGAAAACTCGAGCGATGGGTTTGTGGCCCCGAAATTTTGTTGAGTGAGTGTGCATTAACTGCCTGCACGTATGTGTGGCACTGGGGCCCACGAGTATGGCTTTCCACTATTTGATCGCCCAGTGGCCCCGTCTATCGACGCCCCCATACCCTGCGCACAGGCGGTGAAACGCCTTCGGTCGCTTGAACCCCAACCCCGCCAAAGACGGCGAAGGTTCCCTGCATCACGCGCGCCAGGCACGGGACTTGAGCGAGGCAGATGCGAGTGCCGCCGACATTGCAGGAGCCTAACCGGCGCAGGGTCGAGCGCGCTCCGATTATAGTGCCTTGCCGCTGCAAGAAAATTGCAATTATCCTAGGCTGCAGTGGCAGCTAAGAATTGTCGTTGCGCTCGTTTTTTAGGCCATTTTCGGTGATCCGGGTCGGGTTGCCGGGCCCGGTCTAGCCAAGCCCCGAAACCCAATGTCGGCGGCGAAAAGTCACATGCCTTGCAGAGATCGTCGGTCTGTCGTGTTCGAGGAGTAGTCCGACGTGCGTTCGGGCCGGAATTTGGCGCAGCAATTTAGGCTGAGACCCTGAGTTTGGAGGCGTGGTCAGTCTAAGGCGGGCGTCACTACGCCAAGTCCATAGTACCCGCTCCCCAACAAAGTGTTATCGTCTTTTACCCGCGCGATTAGCGCTGCGGAGCCTGGCTCAGTTGTGGGTGGGCTCCCACCTGGGCTAGGGCCGCGTCTAGCCCCATACCCCGCTCTCGCGGTCACCTGCTGGGTGTATGCATAGAGGACTTGGCCTTCTGCTTTAGATGTTGGCCGGATTTGTCGTGATTTGCAGCGCCACCCAAGGCCAGATACGGCGAAGAATCTCGGGCGCGGCTGTATATTTACTTTATTTTATCTAGCAAATGTTGGACGCCTCGTGGGGAGGCCCCAACAGCCCAGGTTGTTGAGAGTTGTTGTGGTAAACCTGGCCAAGCCGGCGGCCCAGGGGGCACGGCCTGCAGAGTGCATAACCTCCCTATTTTCTCAAGGTGGAGTACCTCGAGGCACCCCACCACAATGCAAACAACCGCCAGAATGCGAGGCGGGCGTGCCGCCCCATCCTAGTTTATAGCGAAAAACATTTGAATTTACTTTATAAGCGTGTATACGTCGAAACGTTTGCATGCCAGGGGTCGAGCGGCGAGCCAGGTGCGATTGCAGCTGGTTCAGCCACTATCAGCTGCCTGCAAGCCAGGGTGCGCTCATGCGGGTTAGCTGCAGGCCAGGGCAAGGTGTTATTCGCGAGAACCAAGAGCATCGCTGCAAACGCTAGAGGCCGAGACACCTGGTGAGTAGGCTTAAAATGGTTGCCTCGGCTGTGTGATCACTGTGTGGAAGTAGCTCGAAATTCGGTCGGGGCGTTCATCCAGGAGCGCACATGCCCACCGTTACGGCCTGGATCCTGCAGCTGCATGAGGACTCTTCGCTGCAGATCAGCGCATGGCATCACTTGCAGAAGGACGCAGGGTCGTGATCGCCCCGGCAGACGGCGGCCTTTAAAATACGCGCGAGGCCCCACTGATCGGGTCCGCTGCAATGGGTGCAAGACAGATCATTGCAACAGACCTTCTCATAATGGGCGACCCCCTCGCACCTACTATCCCTGGCGTGGCCTTCCACGCGCGGAACCCACGAACTCTATCAGGGGAACCGCGGACCAACCGCTTCCTGCGGCCAGCCGGCCGCGACAGCTGGGCCCACCGGCCCCAGTCCGGGTGCCAAAGCCCCGGATCACGATCCACATGAGGAGCCTCGTGCTCAGCACAGCATCCCTCGGCCGCCGGGCGCCGCGCCCGGCCACCGGTCTTTATATTATTCCCTTTCGCCGTCTTCTTTCGCGGTGTTGCACGTCCCTCCTCAGGCTGCGGGCAGCCATCTTGCTTTTAGCAGTATTTAAGTTTAATGATTCAACCGTCCACGCGTGGCTATTCAGCCGGCTGTTCAGCTGGCTATTCAGCTGGCTAGCTACGTACAGGCTGCGCGCGTTACCAGCGTCGCTCGGCTCGTTAACCCGGTTCACCGGCCTAGCCTAGGGCGGCCCGGGTTCGCCAGCCCCGCTGGCGAGCCTGTACGGACGTCCCGGGTCCGCGACCAGGCAGCCCAAGTAAAAGTCCGCCAAGAGGGGGCGGGGGGCCTTAGAGGCGGTGCTTAAAGTTGGGAAGGAGCAGCCGCTCGTAGACGCCGTCGCTTGAGTGGTCGGCCGGCGTCGAATCGTGCAGCGACAGCGAGCGCACGTCGATCAGGTCCGGGCCGAGGTCCGAGAGTTTCGTCACTCCCAGGAGCCGCAGGTTCATTTCGAGCTCGTCTTTGAGGATCTGGATTGCGCGACGCACGCCGACCTCTCCGTAAGCCGACAGCGCGTACAGGAACGGACGTCCAATGCCGACGCCCTTGGCGCCGAGGCAAAGGGCCTTGATGATGTCTGTGCCGCGGCGGATGCCACCGTCGATGTAGACCTCGCACTTTTTGTCGAGCCCGCGCTTGCGCAGCTCCGGCATGACCTCGGCGAGCACCTCAATGGCCGAGCGGGCAAACTCGAGCTGCCGCCCGCCGTGGTTCGACAGCACGATGGCGGGGCAGCCCATTTCGGCGGCCTTGACTGCGTCCTCCCACCGCTGGATACCCTTGAGAGCTACAGGGTGGTCGGTCGCCGACTGCAGAAACGGCAGGTCTTTCCAGCTGAGGGCCGGGTCGATAAACCCTGAAATCGCGCGCGCGGCGCCCTGGCTGCGGTCTGCGGTCTCTTCGTCATTGACGTTCGCAAGGTCGTCGTCAAACTTGGAGCGCATGTCTTTCTCGCGATGCCCGAGCTGCGGCGCGTCAACGGTCACGAAGAAGCCGCGCACACCGAGCGACGCGCCGAGCTGCATAAACTCTTTGGTGGCTTCGCGGTCCGCGTTGACGTAGACCTGCTGCCAGATCGTCTGGTTATTTTGTAGCACTTCAGCAACGTCCTCAATCGAATACGACGCGAGGTTGCTTAGCATCTGCGGGATCTTTTCCTTCTCAGCAGCCACGGTCATGGCCATCTCGCCGTCCTCGTGGCCGAGCTTGGCAAGCGCCGTCGCGGAGATGTAGAACGGCGCGTCAAACTTCTCGCCCAGAAATGTTGAGGAAATGTCTACCGTGCTCACGTCAACCATCACGCGAGGCCGGAACCAGATCCGCTGGAACGCGCGGTGGTTCTCACGCAGCGTGATCTCATCGTCCGATCCGGACGAGTAATAGTACCAGCCGACACGATTGAGCGTGTTGCGCGCGACAAGTTCAAAGTCAAACAGGTTCAGCATCTCGGCAAGATGGGGCTTGTGCTCGTTGTTGTAGGCGAGGATCTTCTCCTCCTCCGTCTGCGGCTCGGCCAATGTCTCAGCGTCATCGCCTCCTCCCTCGAGCTCGCCCTTGTGGTTGCTGTCTTTAAGCATCTTCCTGATCACATCCGTTGGGTGAAACTTCAAAAACTGCTTGGTCGCGTCCGTTCCGGCTACTTTGAGGATGATTGCCCGGCCGCCGGGGTGGAGGTCGAGGAAGTCTGTGACATCGTAGACATGGCCGTCGACAGCAATCCAGCACGACTCCTCAGTGTTGTGTTGGGCAACTTCGTCCAGCGAAATGCTCATCGTTGTTATCGGCGCGGGGTGTGCGGAATTGGCCCCGATATAAGTGGCCGACGAGGCAGCGGCCGGGAGCGCTCGTCGGCCGGGGCTAGGTTACCCCACACATGGTCACGTTGCCCCTCGGCGGCCCTGCATGTGCGTGGCAATGCTGTCGCGTTGGGGACGACAATTGAACGCTCCGGGCCGCGCAGAACGATGCGATGCGGTCTGCCTGCAGCAAATAATCATTTAGTTAGTCTGAAGCGCATTTGTTCCTGGGATGTGCACCGCGGCGCGCTTTGCAGGTCTAGGCTCGCGGCGGCATCGACCGGGCCCCAGTTTGCCCGATATCCGCGCACGGGCACCGTGGCGCACGGCAGCTTGATCACAAGCGCCCACACCGCAATCCGGAGACCTGCAGTCGGGCGAGATGGGCTCTCTGCGTGATGTGCTGGCCTCGCCACGCGCCTCCACAGCGTGCTATCCAAGATTTAACCGCGGGCGCGACCCGCTGCCGGGCCTGCGTGCCCGAACCCAGTCACGGGCAACCACCGTGGCGGGCTGGCAGCTCACGCCAGCTTGCGCGCTGGGAGCAGCTGCCCCAGGGGGACCCTCCGAGCCAGGGACCCTTCTAGCCAGCAGCACTCTCAGCCAGGGACGCCCTCCCAGCCCGGCTCGCCCGGCTCGCGCGCCCTCCCAGCGGATCCGCGTGGCCCACGCGCGGGGACCGCCGCCGCGTGCTCGCTCCCAGCCCCGTGCTCAGCCCGTGCCCTGCCTGCCCGGTGCCTCTGCCTCGCTATCGAGAGATGAGGTGATCATGGAGGGCACGGCACGGTCCACCCCACCTCCCCGCCGCAGCCCGCCATGGTGACGCTGTACGAGCGCCGCGGCCCGCCGCTGATCCTGCTGGCGCCGGCCGCGCTGTGCCTCGTGTTTGTGATCTGCGCGATCGTGTCGTGGTCGCTGCGGCCGGTCCCGCCGCCGCACACCAATCTGTGTCCGCAGCCGGCGGCGCTCGCGCCGGCGCTCGGCGCATTGCACGGCGCCGCGGCGTTCTTTTCCAAAAGCTACGCGCGCAAGTCGCAGCGGCTGCTCTCGGGCGCGGTACGCATTCCGACCGTTGCCTACGACGACATGGCCGCCGACCCGGCCGCCGACGAGCGGTTCGCGGTGTTTGCCGAGCTGAACGCCTTCCTCGAGCGCCGCTTCCCGCTCTCGGCGGCGCACGGCCGCCTCGAGTACGTCAACACGCATGGCATGCTCTACACATTTGCCGGCAGCGACGCCGCGCGCGCGCCGCTGCTGCTCATGGCCCACCAGGACGTGGTCCCCGTCGCTGCCGCGACCGCCGACCAGTGGACGCACCCGCCGTTTTCGGGCGCGTTCGACGGCGAGTTTGTGTGGGGCCGCGGCGCGGCCGACACCAAAAACACCGTCGTCGCCATTTTGGAGGCGACCGAGGCGCTGCTCGCCCAGGGCTGGGCGCCGGCCCAGACCGTGCTGGTCGCGCTGGGCTTTGACGAGGAGATCAGCGGCGAGCGCGGCGCCGTGCAGATTGCGCGCCTGCTCGAGGCGCGGTACGGGCGCCACGGCGTCGAGGCGATTGTCGACGAGGGCGGCGGGTGCACCGAGCTCTACGGGTCGCGCGTGTGCAAGGTCGACGTCGCCGAGAAGGGCTACGTCGACGTCAAGATCGCCGTGCGCACGCCCGGCGGGCACTCGTCAGTCCCGCCGGACCACACGGCGATTGGCCTGCTCGCCGAGGTCGTGACCGAGCTCGAGGGCCACGCGTTTGCCGCCGCGCTCGGCGACGGCAACCCGAGCCTCGCCATGTACCAGTGCCTGGCCGAGCATGCGCCGGGCGTGCCGCCGGCGCTGCGCCGCGCGGCGCTCGAGATCCACCGCGGGCGCAACCGCGAGCGCGTGCTGCGCACCATCGAGGCGGCGGCGTGGCCGCTCGTCCGCACGTCGCAGGCCGCCGACGTGATCCACGGCGGCGTCAAGATCAACGCGCTGCCTGACCACGTGCGCCTCCAGGTCAACCACCGCATCGCGCTCGACTCGTCGATCAAGGTCGTTTCCGACCGCTTCATTGGCTACGCCGACGCCGTGGCGAAGAAGCACGACCTCGCGCTGTGGTTCGAGGGCGAGCGCCTGCGCGAGGGCGCCGCCGGCGCTCTCAACGTCACCCGCGGCGACCACGATCTCGAGGTCGCGCCCGTCAGCCCGCACGCCGGCGGCATCTGGGACGTGCTCGCGGGCACCACCCGCCACGTGCTCGAGGACCTCGTCCCCGCGCACGGCCTGCACAACCAGACGGACGTAGTCGTTGCGCCGGCGATCATGACGGGCAACACCGACACCTCGCGCTACTGGAACGTCTCGACCACGCTCTACCGCTACAACCCCATCCTCGAGGAGGACGCGTTCAACATGCACACCGTCAACGAGAAGCTGCGCTTCCGTAGCCACCTTGTGCAGGTTGCGATCTACTACGAGTTCCTCATCAACACCACGCTCTAGAGCGCTAAAAAGTATTTGCTATAGTGATACTCTCTAGATACGGCGTCGACCGCAAAGGGCCAGCGCAACGATAATTCCGCTCTGGCGCGCAATTCCCGAGCGTCAGCTGACGCTCGGGAATTAGTTCGACCCCCAGTTTCCACAATTGCTCGAAATTCGAGCTGTACATCCTTTTTAATTTGGTAGCCCAGCCAACTCCCTCGGCCTCCGCGCTGACGGTCTGGGCCGCGCTCCCAGGGTACCGTTGATCGGCAGCTGCCCGCCGATCTCCCACCCGCTTCCCCACAGCTCAGCTAAGCCGCTCGCTGCACACGGACACCGAGCGCGCCGCGGCCGCGATGGAGTTGGACAACCGGCTGGACTTTGCCGGCTACCGCAAGCTCGTCGAGCCGCAGCCACGCGACGCGCCAGCTACCAATGACTACGAGAGTGTGAGCACGCGCGCTAGCCCTGTCGGCAGCCGCCACGGCAGCGTCGCCGGCGCCGGCACGGGCAACCCGCCGCCCAGCGCGGGCCGCGCAAACGGCGCCGCCGCTAACGGCGCCACGGGGAGCCCCGTCGCCGCGCCCTCGGGCGCCGCAAATGGGTTCTACAACACGACGATCCGCCACGGCTTCGGCGTCATCACCGAAGAGTGGATGCAGTACCTTGCTGAAGGGTTTTGCAATTACTACGAAGACAAGCGCCACGAGACCGGGGGCACGCCGCGGCTGCCGCCGGTGATGGCGCCGCCGGGTGGCGGGCCCGCGGTGCCCCCGGCCGCCGGCGACTGGCGCATCACCGACCGGCAGCGCACCGTTAATGCAGCGCTCGTGCTTTGCCTGAACCTCGGCGTCGATCCGCCCGATATTATCAAAACGCAGCCGAGCGCAAAGCTCGAGGCATGGGTCAACCCCGCGCAGACCGCCGACTCGAAAAAGGCCATTGAGCAGATTGGGAAGAACTTGCAGACGCAGTACGAGTCGTTGAGTACACGTACCAAGTACAAGCAGTGCCTTGACCCGAACCTGGAAGACGCCAAGCGCTTCTGTATGGGCCTTCGCCGCTCCGCGCGCGATGAACGCATTCTGTTCCATTACAATGGCCACGGCGTGCCAAGGCCGACTGCGTCGGGCGAAATCTGGGTGTTTAATCGCGGGTACACGCAGTACATACCCGTGTCGCTGTACGACCTACAAAACTGGCTGGGCGCACCGGTGATCTACTGCTATGACTGCTCAGGCGCGGGCCACATTTTGCGTAACTTCAATGAGTTTGTTGAGCGTCGCAAGCGCGAGGAGAAGCAGGCGAACGGCGCGCCGCTCGCCGAGGGCATGACCCCGGCGGCCGCCTACGAGAACTCGATTCAGATGGGTGCGTGCCGTGCCGATGAAATCTTGCCCATGAACCCGAAACTGCCGGCCGACATGTTCACTTGCTGCATCACCACGCCGGTCGAGATCGCTGTCAAGTGGTTCGTCCTCCAGAACAACGTGCGCGGGCTTGATCCAGCAACTATTGTCATCCCAGGTAAGATATCTGACCGCCGCACGCCGCTGGGTGAGCTTAACTGGATTTTCACTGCCATCACGGATACAATTGCGTGGTCTGCCCTCGACCAGGCGCTGTTCAAGCGACTGTTCCGCCAGGACCTAGTTGTTGCTGCTATGTTCCGCAACTTTCTGCTGGCCGTGCGCATTATGCGCGTGCATAACTGCCACCCAGTGTCGTCGCCTGAGCTACCCGACACGCATGATCACCCGCTGTGGGCATCATGGGACCTTGCAGTTAACCAGTGTCTGTTGCAGCTTCCGCAGCTGCAACAGGCAGAAAAGGAGGGCCTCCCCTACGTTTATGACCACAGCGACTTTTTCGAGCAGCAGTTGACGGCGTTTGAGGTATGGCTGCAGTACAAGTCGGCCGATATCGACCACCCGCCGGAGCAGCTGCCCGTACTGCTGCAGGTGCTGCTATCGCAGATCCATCGCCTGCGTGCGCTTCTTCTGCTATCACGCTACCTCGATCTGGGGCCCAAAGCTGTGCGTATTGCGCTGAGTATCGGCTTTTTCATCTACGTGCTCAAGCTGCTGCAGAGCCCGGCGGCCGAGCTGCGCCCTGTGCTGGTTTTCATCTGGGCCCGCATCATGGCGGTGGACTACAAGGACATTCAGCACGAGCTGGTCAAGGAAAACGGATACACGTACTTTGTGTCGATTCTCGTTGCCCCTCAGACGCCGCCGGCGAGCCGCGATGCGGCTGCGAACGCGACGGAGCTGCTGGCGATGTGCGCTTTCGTCATCGCCCAATTCTGCCGCGGTTTCCGGCAAGGTCAGCGCCTCTGTGCGCTGCCGGAGCTCTACGACGCGCTTGCGCGGCACATGCGCGAGACGGACTCGCCGCTTCTGCGGCAGTGGGCGTGCCTATGCTTTGCCCAGATATGGGACGGGTTCGCCGAGGCCAAGCAGCTTGCTGGCCCCGCGCTCGTGGTGGAGGGCCTGAAAGAGCGCCTGCACGACCCGATTCCCGAAGTGCGCGCTGCGGCGATCGTAGCGCTGACCTCGTACTTTGAGTCTGGGGACGAGCACATCGTGCTGTCGGTTATTGCAACGGCGCTCGATGCGTCGCCACTCGTGCGTCTCGAGGCAGTCACCTTCTTTTCACGGCTCGTGCACGCACACCTCGCGAACTTCTTGGTGTGCGCATTTACGACCGTTGAGGAAGAGTTCCAGTCGGCCAAGACGGGCGACTTCCGCACCGAGTCGCCCGCGCACGGCACGACGTACCTCGCCGCGTGGCGCGTGCTGCTGACGCTGACGCTCGACCCGCACACGACGGTCGCCGACGGCGCCGATGCGGTGGTCCAGCACGTCCTGACCAAGCTTGGGCGCTCGCCGCTGGCGCAGGAGACGTCTTTGATGGCCAAGTTCCTAAGCGAGCACCGCGCCGCCGCCGGGCCTAGCGGCCCCGGCGGCGCGGCCGCGGCGGGC
>JANIVI010000225.1:0-11580 GCA_030555755.1 Wickerhamiella kazuoi | reverse complement strand
ATGCTCTTATTCATATAAATAAATAACAGAAACAACATAATTTAATACCAAATGATCGAGCAGCTGCTCGCGTACGTGGGCGAGGTCGCGTCAACGCGCGCCGAGCTCGTGCAGGTCGCGCGCTCGCCGCACTTTGCTCAGACGCTCGGCGCGCTGACGGCGGCGCTCGACCAGGGCGGCACGCAGCTGGTTGCGCAGCAGAGCGGCGTGCCGTACCGCGGCGAGGGCTCCGAGGCGTTTCTGCGCGCCGTCTACGAGGCCGAGGGCCGGCAGGCCGGCGACGAGGAGAGCGCCGCGCCCGGCGAGCCCGGCGAGCCTGCCTGGTTGGAACATGCAAGCTGACTGGGTGCCGGGCCGCGAGGTCAGCCCTGGGAGAGGCCGCCGGCCGGCCAGGCCAGGTCCCGTTGAGTCCCACAGATCCAATCGGTGCGGCCGGGCGCCGTTATGGACTGGTGCGGGCGGCCACCAGAATTGCGCCTGGGACCGCCTGTGCGGGCGGCGGTCGCCGGGTGGAGCGCAGGCATCCTCGGCACGCGTGCCCGCAGGATCACCGTGGCACCCGGCGCCGCGGGCACTACCCAGAGAGATGATGCTGGGCCCGCATGCCGGGCCCGCATGCCGGGCCCGCGTGCCGGGCCCGTATTTCCAGGCCAGGCCCCAGTAGAGGCCCTGTGCCCCTGATGTGCAGAGGTTTCGCGATTTGGCCCGCTGGCACGCCCATGACGGGCCCATGCGCAGCGGCTGCAGGCGCCGCAATTACATGCGGGCACGCGCACCATCGCGGCGCTGCCAGTGCGGCTTGGGCGCCCGCTATCGCTGGGAGCAGCCCGCCGAGCCCCAGGCAAGCGGCGCTGGCCACTCGCGAAACCGGCGTTTGCGTGACTAATTCCGCTGCGTTGACTGATTCACCGGGGCGGCACCCCCGCATGCAGGTGAAAAGGCAACGCTGAGCTCGGCAACCCGCACCTGCCATGGCGCCGCTGCATCAGCTCAACGAGCACGTTGGCGACCGAACGCGCACAGAGGACTGGCGCATCACCGGCTACTCGCCGCTGATTGCGCCCGACCTGCTGCAGTCGCAGCTGCCCCTTACATCCAAGTCGTACGACACGATCATCCAGGGCCGCGATGCCGCAACGCGCGTGCTCGCCGGCGACGACGACCGCCTGCTCGTCGTGGTCGGGCCCTGCTCGATCCACGACCCCAAGGCCGCCCTCGACTACTGCGACCGCCTCGCCAAGCTCGCGGCCGAGCTCGACAAGGACCTCCTCGTCGTCATGCGCGCCTACCTCGAGAAGCCGCGCACGATCGTTGGCTGGAAGGGCCTCATCAACGACCCCGATCTCGACGGGTCGTTTCACATCAACAAGGGCCTGCACATCGCGCGCGAGCTGTTCGTCAAGCTCACCGAGCGCCTGCCGATCGCCGGCGAGATGCTCGACACAATTTCGCCGCAGTTCCTCGCCGACTTGTTCAGCGTCGGCGCCGTCGGCGCCCGCACAACCGAGTCGCAGCTGCATCGCGAGCTCGCCTCGGGCCTGTCGTTCCCCGTCGGGTTCAAAAACGGCACGGACGGCGGCCTGCAGGTCGCGATCGACGCAATTCGCGCCGCCGCGCACCCGCACCACTTCTTGTCGGTGACCAAGCCGGGCACCGTCGCGATCGTCGGCACCGAGGGCAACAAGGACTGCTTCATCATCCTCCGTGGCGGCAAGGCCGGCACGAATTTCGACGCCGCCAGCGTCGACGGCACCCAGGAGAAGCTCGCCGCCGCGAAGGTCTCGGTCGGCAGCGACGCAAAGATCATGGTCGACTGCTCGCACGGCAACTCGAACAAGGACTTCCACAACCAGCCCAAGGTCGCCGCAGCGGTCGCCGCGCAGCTCGCCGCCGGCAACAAGCATATTTGCGGCGTCATGATTGAGTCGAACATTCACGAGGGCCGCCAGGACATCCCACCGGAGGGCCCCTCGGGGCTCAAGTACGGCGTGTCCATCACCGACGCCTGCATCGACTTTGAGACGACCGAAACGGTCCTCCGCGACCTCGCCGCCGCCATCCGCACGCGCCGCACCAAATAAAATTTATGTAAAGCCTGTCAAGCTGGGGTTCCGGCGCCACAACCGCGCGGCGTCTGCCCAATCACATAACCCTCGACCCTGCAGCCTGTATGCATGCGGGTCCTCGGATGCGCTCCTCTCCAGTGCCGTCGATTCAGGCGCCAGCGCGACAGGCCCTTACACGAGAAAGCTGCTTTTTTGATCGGATACGCATTTCTCAGCTTTCCCTTGAATTCAAGGCCGCTGCCCAGTCCCGCGTGCACGCCAGTGCCTGCGCAGGTCGACGCCGCCCGCCTGAGGTCGGCGGCCCCTGGCTCGCTTCTTTGTGCAAATTACTTGGCGCCCACCCAATCAGCCAGTTACCCACAAATGTGGCAGGTCACCGGCCCTTGTCGGCAGGTCGGCAGGGGCTGCGGCGGTGACGTGAGCGCCTGCGGCTCGGCGGGGTCCCGCGTCCTGCGCGACTTGGGCCCGATAGCATTTATCTAAAATAGCCCCACAAGGCATTTTGCCCGTCAGCATGCCCAAAGCTGTCAAATTCAAGCGAACTGCGCCGTCGGCGCCCTACATTTCCCGGGCGAGCGGGGCTGCCACTTGGCGCCAAGGCAGCTCGGTCTCGGCCGGCTCGGTGGCTCCGGCCCCTCGCGCCGAATTCGCTCGATTTGACCACATAACTGAGGCTTACAGTAGACAGCGGTTCATCTTGGAGCATGAGCACAACTACAGGGTCAGAGCCGAGTTCATCAAAGCACTCGAAGACGACATCAGACATGCCGAGGAGGCCCTCGACGCCATTCACGAGCGGGGGCCCGGCGAGGACCCGGCGGCGCACTGGGCCGAACAGGCCGCTGCCGAGAAAGTCAGATCAGGTGCGCTCGGCGCTTATCGTCGGCGCGACTACTTGTATCTAGAGTTTCGATACGGCCCTTCGCAGTTCTGAGTCCTCGGCTGGCCGTGCTCCCGGGCAAACATTTCCCGTTTATCTACTGCTAGTATTATAGCTACTCAACGCGTTCTTCTACCTACCCAGCTGCTGCTTGAGCTGCTGGTTCTCGAGACGTAGCTGGTCAACCTCGACCCGCAGCTGGTCGTAATCAAGCTCGAGCTGCGCCATGCGCGACGTTGTGCACAGCTCACTGAGCCGCTCGTTCTCGGCTCGCAGCTCCCGCAGCCGAGCATGCATTCGGTGCGCGATCTCGGGCGCATCCCATTTCGCCTCGGGCGCCTGCCCGAGCATCATCGCCGCAACCACGATCTCGAGCTCAAGGCGCTGCTGCTCAATGAGGCTGTCCTTCGCCTCCAGCTCGTCGGCCAGGTTCTGCATCGTCGCATCGATCGTCCACCCGACGGCGCCGCCGCCGGCGCCAGCGCCCGGCGTGCCGGCGCTCGGCCCACTGGCGCTCGGCCCACTGGCGCTCGGCCCACTGGCGCTCTGCGCCCCTGTGCTCGCTGTGAGGAAACCGCTTGTCACGGGCGTTGGGTACATGGTTGTGCCGAACGCCGAGGCGCCGATGCGCGAAGAATCGGCGGCGGCCGCCCGCGTGGGCGTGCCGCTCGGCACAAAGCTCGGGCGTTGCACAGCCGCAGACAGGGCCGGTGGCGCAACAGATCCCACGGCAGGGCCGCTGGGTAGCGTGCCGGGCCCCGGGGCCCGCGCCTTCGCGAGTCGCGACCCCGAGTCCCACGGCGAGGCATAGTTGGGCAGCCCCGCCGGCGTTGCGGGCGAAGCAGGATCACTGCCTAGCCCCGGGATGCCGGCGAAAAGGCTCGAGGTGCTCTGCGACGCGCGTGAGAGCCCGCCGATGGCGGCGGGTGCAGTAGGCGAAACAAGCGCATCAGAAGTGCGGCGAAGCGCATTTAGGGACGACGGGAGGCTCGTTTCAGAGCCATCCCGCTCGGAGGCGAAAAAAAGGCCGTTGGAACGGTAGATGCCTTGGTTTTCCATAGATTAGCGGAGAACACACGCGTGGGTGTGAGCGTTTTATGTTATGGAGAAACAGGCGGGAGTGTTATGTGGGGCCCAGTGGAGCCCATTGGGGCTCGGCGGGGCCCGGCGCCGCATCGCTGCGGACTCGGGGCCACTGCACATATCCAGAGCACGTTTGCTGCTCGGCGCCCCCGCCCCATGTGATGCATCACCGCCCGACCCGCTCGAAGACATACAGGTACGCGTACTGCTGCATTTCCTCGGCATCGGCGCCCCGCACAACCTTCTCGTCATTGAAAAGGTACCATTGGCCGTCGTCATTACGGATAAAGGCGACATAATGTCCGGTGTGCACGCTTGTGCCCTTGTGGGAGATTACACCGCGTAGCCTGTATTTGGCTGGCCGCGTCGAGTCGCCCCAGGGCAAGGGTTCTGATGCGGCGTCTGTGGCGCCAGCACCGGCGCCGGTGCCCGTAGAGTCCTCGTCGGCGGCCTCCGCCGCCTCCGCGTTGCCGGAAAAGAGCCACTCAACAGCCGCTTCAACGCTGCCTGTCTGTCGCAGCGCAACGCGCGCCTGTTTTTCGGTAAAGCCCATTGACGCAAGCGTGGCTACATCAGCAGGGTTGGCTCCGGCCCCGGCGCCAGCACCAGCGCCACCGCCGCCGCCGCCGCCTGCGGCGGCCAACCGTGCAGCCTTCTCCTCAGGCGGAAGAAACAGGACCTCCATCGCTGGGTCTGCACCAGCATTGTCGACGGCCCGCAGCGCCGCACGCGCGTCAGCCTCGTCAAAACCCATGGACAACAGTGTGGCCAGGTGCGACTCGTTGGGCACAAACGTGTCACCGGCGCTAGCGCCGTCATCATCATCTTCGGGCATAAGCGTCTCTTCGGTCGGCCGGGTCGCCGGGACAGCGTAGGCGTCTAGGACAATGTCCTCGGGGACGCGCAGCGGCACGTCGACTTTACGGGGAACCCAGTCGACGACCTGGAAGCGGCGCGCATTGAGAACAAAGATCTCGGGAAACGAACGCAGTCCAACGTTGCTCGTCAGTACCCGCGTCTGCTTGCATATACTGCAGCGGGCCTCGAGCTCCTCGGGCGCCGTGTACGTGGCCATCAGCTCGTCGAACGTTACGGGCTTGTACCCAGACGCCTCCGCCTTGTCCTCGACAATCGGTACCGATAGCGACAGGCTGTCCTGGTGGTCCTGCTTGTATTTTACGGACTTGCACACAGAGCACTGCATCCGGCGCTCGCTCTCGAACCCAAACAGCGTGCGCGCAGGGTCGGGCACTCCAGCGGCCCGCGCAGCATCTGTGAGCTTTGTCAAAAAGTGTGCAAGAAACTCGTACGCGTCCTGCTGGCGCATCGTCGAAAACTCAGGGTGACCCTGCCCCAGCAAATATTTGAGCATCTGTGGGGCGAGACCGCGCTGAAACCCGCTATTCCCATCGGCCTCACTGTGCGGGTCAGCCACTGAATAGCGCCCGCTGTAGAGACCGTCCTGCAGTTTGCGCAGCTGCACGAATAAGTCATTCGGCGGATCGCGCGCGGTCGCTGCCGAGTCGACATCATTTGCAGGGAACATCTCCCGGAAGTTGGGTACCGCCATCAGCGTCTGCATCACAGAGTTCACGTAACAGGTGTTGCCCAAGTTTTTCATGCCAGTGAATCCCGGACCGTAGACCGGCTCCAGCTGCGCCCCGTCAGACGTTTCCATGCTGAAATCCCACTTCTGATTCTGCTCGAGCTGCAGCTCAGTCATGGACTTTTCCGTTTTTGTACGCTCAGCAATGTTGATGCCCCAGTGGTGAAGGTGCGCGGCAACGTCGGGGTCCCGAACATCCTCGTCGTCTGCATAACAGAAAACGTCGGCGCCGCCATCCGGCGTAATGGAGCCCAGCTTCACTGCCACTGGGTGCGATGCAGAGGCAAAATGCTCGAGAGCGTGACCGTTGCCGCCTCCGCCACCAAACTGCGGGCGCCCGCACGAGACGGTTCCACAGCTCAGGCACAACCACAGGTTGGTGCCCAGCTCGCACTGCGCGCATTTTGCAAGGGTTTCGGAGCTCAATTGCACCGCCTCGCCCTGCTCCAATGATTGGACGTGCGCACATGGCGTGATCTCCAGCTCCCACGCCTGAATCTCTTGAGCCTTAGCGTAGGACTCGGCCTGCAGAATTTTCTTGACCTCGTCGGCATATTTGTCCTCATCAACCGGCGCGCCGCTCAGGTCCTTGATCTGTGTGCGTGTTTCGTACAGATCGTCCTGCGTTACTGCGTCTATCGCCACCTTCACCTTCTTAGGCTTGTCCCGAGGTGGCAGTTTCGGGTTCCGTGTGATGTTCACGAAGACAGCATGGCCCGCGCTGCGATAGTGCATCGCTGTGAAGTTATGTTCGGGAGCTGGCGAAAACGCCAGCCCACACGTCAGGCAAACATCAATGCCGCCCGGCGAATCCGGCGTGTCGAAGCTGTAGACACAGTCGTCCTTGTAGACGCGCATGTCCGATGAGTAAGGGCGACCCGTGTGGGGAAGCTCCAGTACCTGAAGGCTGAGGCTGCCTGCCGCTACCTGCAAAGGGGATACACTTTAATGGCGCCGTATACGGCACAGTTATGTACGTGTCTACTTGCAGTAAACTAGGGTCTAGTACTTCCAGTCGAGGAGGGCTGCGTCACCCGAGTCGGCTTGCGTCTTGCGGGCCAGCACCGAGTCAATGCGCGCTTCGAGGCCGGCCTTGTTGCGGTAGCGCGATCCAAAGTGCTGCAGCACATCCTTGCGCGTGGCCTTGGTCTGCAGCGGCGATGTCTCGCCGATCACGAACTGCTTAATCTCGTTCTCCGACGGCAGGTCGTACTGGTGCGGGTATTCCGAGAAGTTCGTCTCGGTAAGGAAATTGATGCGGCCAAACTTCTTCTCTCCATCCGGGTATGGACTCAGGAACTTTGTCACCTGCTCGTTCGTCACCTCTTCAAGCGTCGGCGGGTTCCACTTGGGCTTGCGCTTCTCAATGAGCAGCGCCGTGACGCCCTCAGCAAAGTCAGAGTGGTGCGAAAAGTTGTCGGCTAGGTTTTCCTCGAGCCGGAAACTGGCACGGATATCGAGCTTCGCAACCTGGCGGTAGGCAGCAAGGGTGACCTTGACCGACGTGGGGCAGCGCTCGATGATGGTAGCCTTGGTCTTGGCGGCAAACTCGGTGCCAGCAGCGTCAAGTGCAGCAATAATCTGCTCGATGCTGTCATGCGAAAACGCCTCATCGACAAGCTCGCGGTCCGCCTGCGATGGGAAAAGGGGTTTGTAGTCTGCCGGCGGCTCCGGCGAGGCAAAGTCTTCGATAGCCTCGTTAACCAAGTCGTAGTACTCCTTCGAAGTCGAAGCAAAGCCCGTGCCCGCCGAGCCGGGGGCCAGCTCACTCAACCGCTGCTGCAGGGCCGCAACATTTGCAGACGGAACAAAGTGCGTGACAGCACGCTCGAGGTAGGCGTCCCAGCTGGTCAAACGCGCACTTGTGAGCGCCAGGTAGAGACCGAGCTGGCCGTCAAGGCGCGACAGATAGAACAGGCCGCCGACATCAGGGTAGTAGCCAATCGTCGTCTCGGGCATGGCAAGCATGGTCTTCTCAGTACCGACGCGGAAGCTGCCGTGTGCGCTGACGCCAAGACCGCCGCCCATAACGATGCCGTCCATCAGCGCTACGTAAGGCTTGGGGTAAGTAGCAATGAGCTCGTTGAGGCTGAACTCATGGCGGAAGTACGCCGAGCCAACATCGCCTCCCTTCTCAAGACCCTCGCGGTTCGAGATCTCGGCCAGAAAAGTCACGTCGCCGCCTGCGGACAGCGCGCGACCGCCCTCACCGCGAATAATGATGATTCCAGCAGCATCGGACTTGGCATACTCCTGCAGACGCGGCGTGATGAGGTCAACCATATTCGAGTTGATGGCGTTGAGCTTCTTGGGGCGGTTAAGCGCGACCTCGCGGACAGCACCGAGAGCACGGAAAAGAACCTCGTTCGAGGTGGCAGAGGACGCATCAGCAGCAGTTGCCATTGTTCTTAAGGTACCAGTGCTACCTGGGAGGCGGCCGGGCGCAATCGAAGCGCGAAGCGGCATGCGGGCCAGGCGGGGGAGCATCAAATGGTACAGGATCGCTCACAGCGGGTTCGGCTGTAGGGAGTTGGCGGCGGTAAGGGCAAAGCGACTTGGGGTGAGGGCTCGCGGGATCCCACGGGTGACCTGCTGACAGCAGGTTACCGTCCCATGCTCCCAAACCTCAAGCGTAAAGTGGGTACCACACAGCCTCACCACGTGAGCGATTCTACGCGAGAGCCCACGTTGTAAACGGCCCCTAGCCCTCCGGCCTCCTCACGTCTTTTTTCACTCGTGACATGAGCGCGACCGTGGAAAAGACCCGTGGTGCGGCCACTAGTGGCATTGCCGTCACGAGTGCACCTCCCTCAAGCAAAATTGACGGCCGCTTTTTCCTTACCTACCAGGAGGAACCCCATCGTACGCGCCGGATGGCTATTATCCAGAAACACCCCGAGGTCACCAAGCTGGTCGGGCACGAGCCCCTCACGAAATGGATCGTGCTGGGTGTCGTTACGTTACAGCTGTCGTGCGCAGTTGCAATGCGGAATGCCACGTTCAGGAGCCCTGCGTTTTGGCTCACTGCCTACATCATTGGCGCTACGTGCGACTCCAACGTGTTTCTCGCGATCCACGAGTTCTGTCACAATCTAGGATTCAAAAAGCCCATCCACAACCGTCTTTTTGCTATCATCGCCAATCTCCCTGTTGGTCTTCCCTACTCGGCGTCTTTTGGCCACTTCCACCTCATGCATCACAAGCACATGGGTGAACCCGACTACGATACGGACCTCCCTACGGCCCTTGAGGCTGCACTGCTCAGCAATGTTGCCGGCAAAGCGTTTTTTGCAACTTTCCAGCTGCTGTTTTATGCCGTGCGTCCAGTGTGTTTGGCACCCATGCCATTCTCGTGGGTGCACTATGTGAACATCGCGGTGCAGGTTCTTGTCAATGTCGCTCTTGTCAAGACATGCGGATGGATGTCCTACTGGTACTTGCTTGTGTCAGCTCTCTTCTCGGGCTCGCTGCACCCCATCGCAGGGCACTTCATTGCCGAGCACTACGTGCTGGAGGCGCCTCCCAAAAACGCAGAGATGATTTACCCCGAGACTTTCAGCTACTACGGGCCGCTCAATATCTTTGTGTACAATGCGGGCTATCACAATGAGCACCATGACTTCCCATACGTGCCCTGGTCGCGGCTGAAGACGTTGCACAATATCGCACGCGAGTTTTACGAGCCGCTACCCTACCACACGTCGTGGGTGAAGGTGATATGGGATTTCATTTTCGATCCCAAGGTATCGCTCTGGTGCCGTGTAAAGCGCCCATCACATCCTGAACGCAAAGCGGTACGGGAATCCGGGTCGACAAAGACTCTCTAGGTTTCCGGCTTTATATAAACTATTTATCGTGCCGTTCGGGTTTTCCGAACGACACATCACTCTTTCATATACAATACTGTATTCCATACCTAAGCTAGGCCCGTATATCTTTGTTATTCCCTAGACATTAACCTTTCTGAGCCTTTATTGTTGATCTATCGTGTGCGTGGCAATATAGTTTAATGAATTGCCTTGAGAACCCGAAAAGCCTTCTTAGCTTAGTGGTAGAGCGTTGCACTTGTAATGCAAAGGTCAGCGGTTCAATTCCGCTAGTGGGCATTTCGTTTTTGCGAGGCACAGCTACGGAGACTGTGATCATTAATATTTTATTTTATTTTTTTGGTTAATTCGGGAACTTAATTTACATCTTCTGTCAATAAATCAATCTAGTTTGCTCGTCGGCCCGTAACTCCAAACTTTGGAGCCAGTTATCGAAGCCCCCAGTCCATATGCACCTGTCCCGATCCGGTGGGTGCAGCCTGCATCGCGATAAGCCTGCCCAACGCGGTGCCGCGCATGGGCCAATCCGCAAGAGCCACTTTCCCAGGCAGGCTGGCGCAATTGCACACAAATTCTATAAAGTGAATAGAGATGGTGGGTCTGCACAACCTCTCCGCCTTCGCACCCACTCGCCATGCCCGTCGAACTCTTTCTCAGCCCTTTCATGCGCCCCGTCGTCAAGGCTCACGCTGCGGTGATGAGCCTCCATCGTGAAAACAGCCAGTACACGCCGACGATCCTCGATCTCCCTGCGGCTGTGCAGCAGTTCACCGTGCGCAAAGAGTTTGGCACGGGCTCCAAGGTCTTTAGTGTGTTTGACGCGTCGGATCCGAGCGCGCAGACGTACCACAAGCGGCTGTACCACATGACGCGCTCGCGCGCCGTCAAGGGTGCATACAAGATGTACCACGGCGCGGACGACAAGCCCGTGGCGGCGCTGCGCGCCGGGCTGCGCAGCAACGTGATGCTGATCAAGGCGGCCGACGGCGGCGAGCTCGAGCTCGGCTGGCACGTTGTGAGCCACAAGACGGATGCCCTGGACTCGTACCGGCTGTTCCAGCTGGCCGATGGGCAGACGTACCAGTGGACGATGAAGGGCCACTTCCTCGAGCGCGTGCACAACATCGGCCAGAAGGAGAGCGAGGTGCGCGAGCGGCTCGCGCAGGTCGTGGTGCACCCCAACAAGAAAGGCTTTGACCTGCGCGTCGCGCCGGGCCAGGCCAATCTCGAGATGGTCCTGTCGACGGCGCTGATCTGCTACATCGAGGCGTGGAATACCTGGCGCAGCTACGGCGGCATCTACCTGGCTGAGCAGCCCGCGCCCGCGCTGTCGTGGAAGCGCGACTAGCCGTGCCCCCTACCGTGCCCTCAGCATTGCCGCAAATGAATCCACGCCGCTTGTGCATCACAGCGGCCCTCTATAGACTAGACACAGCATCATGCCTTTTCGCATGCCTGCACCCCAGACGCAGCCTGGCTGCACCCCAGCCCTGAGCCCCGCCGGGCGGCAGGGGACGCACGCCGTCACACCGCCGAAATATCAGCACAGCGGGGCTCCAGCGGGACTCCAGCGGGGTCCGGTGGGTCCACTGTAGCCAATTGTACCATCTAAAACCTGGCTTTCCGCTCTGCAGCTCCCATGAGCACGAACCGCACCGGCTGGCTGCTGTCGGCGGCCGGCGTCGTCCTCGCCCTGTTTGTCGACGGGCTCGCGCGCGCGCGCGCGGCGAACGTCGTCGCGTTTGCGGTCGTCGCGCCGCTGCTGTACATCCTTAACAAGCTGTGGCCCATGCTGTACCAGCGCACGGGCCGCGCCGGCGTGCTCGTGCTCGGCCCGCTCGTGGCCGGCGCGCTGCTCGAGCTGGTGCGCCGCTCGGCGACCGCCGCGCGGCGGCCCGCGCTGACGCCCGTGAACGTCGGGCTGTACGTGCTGCTCGACGCGGCGCTGCTGGGCTGGCGCGTTGCGTCGGCGCAATACGAGTTTGTCGGCGGCGCCGCGCTGGCCGACCTGGCCGAGCGCGTCGACGCGCTCGAGCAAGCGAACGCCGAGCTCGCCGAGGCGGCGTCTGCGGAGATCGCGGCCCTGTGGGACGCGCTGGCGCAGGCGCAGGCGCGCGC
>JANIVI010000224.1:0-11542 GCA_030555755.1 Wickerhamiella kazuoi | reverse complement strand
GCCGCCGCCGCCGACGTCGACGCCGGCTCCGCCGCCGCCGCCGCCTACGACCTCGCAGGCCCCGCCCCCGGCGCCTGCGACGTCGGAGGCTCCCGCCCCGCAGTCGTCGGCGCCCTCGGGCGGCAACGGCGAGCAGTTCGAGGGTGACGGCACCTACTACGACGTCGGCCTCGGCGCCTGCGGCTGGACCAACACGGACGACGACCTGATCGCCGCCCTCAACGTCGACCAGTTCGGCGCACAGAGCAACGGCAACCCCGTCTGCGGCAAGGAGGCGCTTGTGCAGTACGGCGGCAAGTCGGTGAAGGTTAAGATCACCGATAAGTGCCCCGGCTGCAAGCACGGCGACCTCGACCTGTCGCCCGCAGCTTTCAAGCAGCTCGCCAGCGAGGATGCCGGCCGCATCAAAATCAGCTGGTCGTTCGTTTGAACGCCTTCTCGCGCCGGCGCACCAGGTTAAGTTATGATAAGATAAAGCAGTATTCAGCAAGTATGTTCTTCAAAAGAAAAATTGAAAAGAAATCGAGCCGCCCCGGGTTTCAGCCAGCGTCGTCATTAGCTATATCAACCTACTTGGCCTCCTAGTCTTTGGCGTCTTTGGCGTCTTTGGCGGCGTCCTTGTCCGTGGACTTATCATTGGCCTTGGCATCGGCCTTGGCATCGGATTTAGCGTCCGTGGCATCCGGCTTCACACCCTCAGTAGCCTTGGCGTCCTTGGCGTCTTTGGCATCCTTGTCGGCGGCCGGCTTATCGTCTTCGACTTCCTCGTCGCTCTCGCCGATGAAGAACGCGTCCGACGCCGGCGCGGCCGCGCCCTCAGTGCGCAGCGGCTCCCAGCGAGCGGGCTGCTCGTCGCCGAACGCGTTGACCGGCCGGCCCGGGCGCGGCGGCTGAGGTGGCGGTGCGCCGCCGTCCGAGCGCGAACGCGGGTCCTCAAACGGCCGGTCATCGCGCGGCGGACGCCGCCCGCCGTATAGCCCGTCTGACCGGCGCGCGCCCGACTCGCGACGACCCTCATAGATGTCATCATCGCGGTCGAGCTCCTTGTCCGCATTGAGCTCATTTTGGATGCGATCGCGTAGCTGCGAGAAAATAGAGCCAACTTTCTTGGTTGTCTCGCCCCACCCGCGCTGCACGTCGTCGCGGAAGTGGTCGAAGGTGTAGTCGTCCGGAAGCTCGCCCGGAGGCGCATCGCCGTAGCGCGCCGAGTAGCCGTCACCGCCGCGGGGCGCAGCAGCCGCGCCGGGGCGCCCGCCGCGGCGCTGGTAGCGCCCCGCGAGCTCGCGCGCGAGGCGCTCGTCGTGCTCGAGCTGCTCGCGCTGCTGCTCAGCAGCCGGCGTAGGCGGTGCGGGACGAATAGTATCATCGTTCAGGGCAAGCAATCCGTTGAATGCGTGTTCCAGGCGACCCTGCGCCGCGACCAGCACGGCACGCGCGGTTGCCGCGGGCGCATCGGGAAATGCCTCAGTGAGCTCGGCAAACGAGCGCGAGAACGGCGAGGCAGGGCGCTTGGGCTTGGGAGGCGGCGTCGGCGGCGTGACATCGTCGACAGGCTGCGCAGCGGCCGCCGCCTCGGCCTTGGGGTCGGCCTTAAGGTCAGGCTTGGCGTCGCCGCCGGTGCCAGGTTTGGGGTCATTGAGCGCGGCGGCGGCGCTCTTGGCATCTTTAGCAACTTTGGCGGCGTCCTTGTCCTTGGATTTGCCGCTGGCAGCCTCGGCCTCGGCCTTGAGTGCGGCTTTGGCGTCGTCCTTCATATCTCGTGAGCTGACGGCAACTAGGTGGGTCGCCGCAGCAGCCTCACTCATCCCCGCAATGCAAGCCAATGGGGGGTAGTCAGCGCACGCGCGACCGCTGACCAAGCAGCGTCCAAGGTAAATTTCGACACGAGGCTGAACCTACTCTTTGTTCCTCCGAAATATGCTAGAGCTGCATGTTCGCTCCAAATGAACTTGACAGTGTGGACAGCGGAGGCAGAGTGACGCGGCGCCTACCTAAGACAGCCAGGACTGTTGATTGGTACGTGTCCGCTACAGCCATGCGGCAACCGCGAGTGTAGAGCGTCTAACGCAACGTAGAGTCAGTAGTGCTACAAATCCAGCGGCCAGGTTGGCGACTTTAACTATTACGGAAAGCAGGCTCGTGTTTTACCTGTGAGTCCTTCTTGCCCCAAATCGCTTGCTTCAGACTCCCTTGTTGTCGTTCTTGAGCTCGCGCAGCTTGCCCATCGCGTCGATCGCGTTGGTGACGCCGAGCCGCTTTTGCAGATCTTTGTTATCAGTGCGCAGGAAGAGGTTGTGCTCACGCTCGTCGGCGATGGTGAACACGCCGGCCGTGTGCTCGTGTGTGCCACTGTAGGCCAGGAGCTTCTTGACAGCCTCGCTGGGGTCAACCTTGATGGCCCACTGCGCGTTGCCCTTGGTGTACTCGTGACCTGTGTAGACCTTGGTATCATCCGGCAGCTTGGCAAGCTTGGCGAGCGACGCGTGCATCTGCGCGGGAGTGCCCTCAAAGAAGCGGCCACAGCCGCCATTGAATAGCGTGTCGCCCGTGAATACAGCGCGCTCGCCGGTCTTGGTGTCTTCGGCAAAGTAGCAGATCGAGTCCTGCGTATGGCATGGCGTGTGGATCGCCGTGACCTGCACATTGTCGCCGAGCTTCCACTGCTCGCCGTCGGCGGGGGTGCGGGTTACGAGATTCGAGTCCCGGCCAGCGACAATCGGCAGCTGCGGGAAGCGCGCATGCATGACCGCGTTGCCACCCGCGTGGTCAAGGTGGTGGTGCGTGTTTGTGATGTAGTCGAGGCGAAGCTTGCCCGCACTGATCTGAGGCTCGAGCTTGGGGAGGACCTCATGAGTCTGGGCAGGATCGAACACAGTGCCCGCACCAGTTGCGTCGTCACGCAGCACGTACGCGTAGTTGTCACCAGCGCCCCAGTCCATTGGAATCGATTCGACGTGCATTTTGCGAGTGGAGAAGAGGGAAAGGAGTCGCGCTGGAGGTGGCACCGAGGACTTGAAAGCAAGTGAGCGGCAGGCGAGGCGCATGTCAGCCGGGCGAGGCTGCAGCCAGCGTGTGGGGAAATTTGGGAGCAGATCAGAGGCCGAAGGCTAATAGACAGAGGGGAGGGGTGGGAAATGCACCAACGTTGGGCTACGATGCGGCGCGCGCACGCTCAACTCGGGTGCCGCGCCGTGCCAATTGCTGCGTCTACTATGTTTATCTAGATGCTAAATCCGTTGTCGACGACAACTGTGCTGCCCGTCATATGCGGATTCTCGAGCACGTTCCACATCGTTTCGGCCACCCATTTGGGCTCGATGAGCTTGCCCGCAAGCACGGCGTTCGACTGCGCGAGCCCACTCGTGCTGTGGCCCATGTCGGTATCGACGAGCCCGGGAACAATGGTGTTGACGCGGATACCGCGTGAGCCGATTTCGCGGGCCAGTGTACGCGCGTACGCCTCGACGGCGCCCTTGGTGGCCGCGTAGACAGCACCGCCGGGCACCGCGCGGTGTGCAACGGCGGAGCCAACGAAAAAGATAGACCCCCGGCGCTTATCGCGCAGCATGTTGCGCACAGCGTACTTGGTCAGGACCAGCGGAGCCGTCAGGTTCGTGCGCACGATCCGCTCAATGTCGGCAGGATCTTGGACGCCAGCCAGCGCCGTCTTAACCATGCCAGCGTTGTTGACCAGCAGGTCGAGCGGGAAGTTGAGGCTGAGGTCCGCGCCGGGGTCCGCAAGGTCCATAGGCCATACGCCGTGCACCTGGTTCTCGTCGAACGTCGGCAGCTCCTTGCGTCGTTCCTCGAGAAGCGCCTCATTGCGCGCGGCCAGCATCACTGAGTAGCCTTGCGTCGCTAGCTTTTGGGCAATGGCCCAGCCAATGCCGCGCGACGCGCCGGTCACGAGCGCCGTCGGCGGGATCTTCATGGCCAGCCAGGGAGGGCAAGGCCCGCCGGGCCCAGGTATGCTGGGAGGGCTGCTAGTCCCTGGCGGGCCCAGGCAAGCTGCGCGCGTAATGCGGCACACTAAATTACTTTCTCGACGCCACGCGCAGTGTCTCCTACTTAGCCGCGCCGGGCTCGTACATTTTTAGGTGGAACCTTCAACTAGCTAATTACAGAAATGCAGTTCAATAACTTAGGTTTAGTCGAAAAGACCCATACCCATGTCGCCGTCGGACTCCTCCTCCTCCTCGGCGGCAGGAGCCTCCTCGGCAGCAGCAGCGGAGCCACCGGCAGCGGCAGCACCGCCAGCAGCGGCGGGGGCGGCACCGCCCGAGGGGACGGAAGCCAGCTTGGACGAGCCCTCGGCGATCAGCTCGTCGATGGGCTTGGCGGACAGCTCAGCGATGACCGACTCGATGCGGGCATCGTCGGCCTCGATGCCGACCGAAGCCAGCACGGACTTGATGTCCTCAGCGGAAGGCGACGAGTTGCCACCGGCGTTCAGCAGAAGGTAAGCAGCGAGGTACTTCATGTGGAAATAATCAGTTTAAGCCGGATAGCGGACTATTCCTTGGTAGAGTACAGAGTCGTGACAGAGTACTGTAAATGCTCCCGGCGGCCGATGATAGCCCTAAGCCCTATCCAACTTCATGAAGGCAGCGCTCGACGATGGCCTGAGCCTGCGCAACACAGTCAGCACGAGTCTCTGATATGACAAAGCATATCACATGTTCATCGTCTGTTCGTCGCCTGCATCTACTGAGGCCCTGCCGGAACCTAGGGCAGTCGAGGTCGCAAGCTCAGGAGTCGGCAAAGGTACAGATAATCCGAGACGCTTGGAGCTAGCTGGCTTCATATATATTTTTACATATGCCCCATGTATCGACGCTACTAGTGGTTCGCTATTGTGGCTGGGTGTGGCTACATTCAGGTGTGCGCGGGCTGTGGGCCCATGCACGCGGCCTGCATGCTCAGTGGTGAGGCCCCAAAGGACAGGTGCGACACTCAACATGGTCTCATTATTGCAAGTGCAGGTCGCCATGCTTGCTGTGAAAGCTGGAAAAACAGCACTAACCGTGGCTGGAGCGCCTTTGATGGCTGCAAGATCGTTCACCTGGATATATCCGATACGCGGCATGATCTACTTTGCTCGAAACCCCATTCTTTGGGGCAGCCTACTCGCTATGGCCCTACCACAGCTAGTTCTGACAATGGTGGTGTTCACGCTAGCGTATATCTTTCTCTATCCACCGCAGGCTGCAATAGCGTTTTTATTCAATGGCCCCGTGGGGCTCCTGACGGCCTGGATCGCCATGGTGCAGCAAAGCATCGCGATTACCCAGGTCTGCTCAGCGATGCTGCTAATGGCAACGCCCTTACGCCTCATGTTTGACTCTATTCTCACCAAGGAGGGCCACGACCGACTAGTTCTTGCCGGGAAGATGCAACGCGAATACGAGGTGGAGTCGGCCTCCCGTCAGGTAACCTCCGCGCTCAAGGCTATACCTCTCAATGTGATCTTCCCAGTTTGGGCAGTAAAGATGTTTTTGCGGTTGGCACTGAGCCTGATTCCGTTCGTGGGGCCAATGATTCTTATCGTACTTGACGCAACCGATACGGCAGCGCGTTGTCACAGTCGCTATTTTGAGCTCAAGGGGTTCAGCGAGGACGAAGCACAGGCGTATGTCAAGGACCGGAAAGCCCAATACTTCTCCTTTGGCTTGCTAGCTGCTGCACTCGAGTCGATTCCATTCATCGGCATAACGTTCATGTTTTCAAATACCGTGGGCGGCGCATTGTGGGCCGTCGACGTGGAGAAGCGGCTGCAAGCCGCCCAGTCGACGCAGGGGCGCCCACGGCGCTCACGACTGCGCTTCATGACGGGCTGATGGTCCCCAAGTTTACGAATGAATAAAATAAGAGCAACTATGAGTACTAACCCAAGCAGCCCAAACCACTGTCGAGCGCAGCGCTCAATGGTTGTTACGGGCATTCAGCAAGACCGAGTCGAGGCAGCCAAAGCCCGCAGCAATGCCACCCTCATCACTTTGCTGCAGCTTTGTGCGCAACAGCCAGCCTGCCTGCTCGTTATGCAGTGAATCGCCCGTCTCACGATCCCACAAGATCGTGCCAAAGACGCCCAGCTCGTTGACGACGCGACCGTAGACTGTTGAACTCTTGCGAAGTATCTTGTTCGAGATCTTTGGCGGTTCAATCAGCTCCATAAGAATGTAAGCTTCCCACGACTCCTTCGGGATGCTTTCCAGAAAGGCGGGGATGTCATCGCGGTAAATGTTATTGCCACCTCCCTCGCGCTGAGGCTTGAGTACGAAACGCTCGGGCGACGCGAAGGCCAGCTCGCGGCCCTCGAGACCCCAGGGCGAGCTGTCAAGCGGGTAGATGGGAGTGAATGTACGCATCAGCTTGTCAATAGCGGCATCTCCAAAGTGGGGAACAAAGCGAGCAAGTAGATCGCGCTCAGTCAGAAGCTGTTGAATCTTCTTGCTTCCCGACAGCTGCGTCATGATCGACGGGCAGTTGATCGCGTGTGACCGCTCGAGCAGCTCCCGCGCGGCCCACTCCTTCTCGGTAGGGTAGTCGTTGGGGCTGTAGCCCGAACGGTAGTACACAACCGAAATTTCGTTGCCTGTAGGCAGGAAAATGAGACGGTTGTTAGCGGTCAACTGCAGGCGTGACTCCACGTCGGCCAGTGTAATGCGGTACGCAACAACATGATGCTTGTTGAACAGCTCGAACTCGACCAGTCTCTGGTCGGCGATATTCGTCTCCCCAGGCTGCACAATCACGAGTATTGCGGTCGCCGGCGACTCGCAGCCATCATCATCACTGCAGGGTACAGACTCGCCGGCAGTCACAGCAGCGGCAGCAGCCGCGGCTGACGAGATAGATGAGGAGGACGACGGCACGTTGCCAGCAGGCGACCCGGCGCGCGGTGTGGGATCACCGGCAGCCACCGACTCGGGGTTCGGCGTCCGATCGCGGTCCTCAATGTCGTCGCCAGCGGCTGGTGGCGACACCACGTTGGGAACGTCATCCGGAATCTCAATCTCATCGTCGCTACCATCTGTCGCAATTGCAGAGTCATCCGCCGGAGAGCGCGGCGGGTGGTTGACCATGATTGTCTCAGTCTCAGTTTGGCTTGGGCGGCGCTCGCCGGACTTGATTTCCGCGTATATGTATGCCGCGTGCATAGCAGCAAGCCCCGCAGCGAGCTTCTCGAGGCTCGGCGAGCGCGGGATCTCGCCGTGGAGGAGCGTGCCGCCGCGGTTCGTGTCGGCCAGGAAGCGGTGTAGCTCGGTTACGCGGGTCGAGAGCCCGCCAAACGATACTGAAATCGTGTTGAACTCCACTTGCTTGATCTGACGGCCCTCATCACTTGTGCGCACACGATTGACCATGTAGTCGGAGCGGAAAAGCCCACCGGTGAGTCGCTGGGTCCGCCGGGTCTTCGTCGCGGCCTTGTGTGCTTGCACAAGCCGCCGTGTAAAGTCGTCATGCACGACCAGCGATTCCAAAACCCCTAGAATCCACTCTGGACGCTGTGCCACTGCCTTGTAGAGCTCGTTGAACGCCGTCTGAATGCGCAGCGCCTCGTCGAACCCGGACTTTGAGAACGGCGAAGGGAACATGGTAACGGGGGCGTGGATGGCCGAGCCGCCCTCGCCCGTGCGCATGACGAGGCCATTGGCCACGCACCAGTCGTCGATGAGCCGCGAGAACACCGCCTCCTGCAGTTTCGAGAGCTGGGGCGGAAAGTGGATGAGCATGGCGGAGGGCACGCCGGCGGGCGCGTTACGCAGCACGTTACCAAGCACGTTTACCTAACCGCCCCCAGGACCGATGTCGCGCGCGAGATCCGGGGCAAGGCGGCAGGCGGCTGACGCAGGTGGCTCCCGCCCCCGGGCCGCCCGCAGACCGAGCCAGCCTCACAGGCCCCCTGCCCCAGCCCCGGAGCTGGCGGACCCTCCTGCCCTTGCCCGACAGCCCTCTCTCCCGGCTGCCACCCCCACAACCATCCTTGGCAGGGCGGCGCAGCAGCCCCCATTGTGCTGCGGCTCCGCCACAAGGGGCGCCTCGACTCCGCCTCGTTGGTCGGCATGCAGATGGCGGCGCCCCGCAGCGCGCCGCAATAAAATACAGATAATACATAAAGGTAGCATGCAGTGATCCGCGCAGACAAGAGCAGTGGTACGCGCATATAGCCGCGGACCAGACATACATCATGCTGCCGCTCATTCTAATAGTGCCACGGATCCTGCTCCGCATAGCGGGAAGAGGCGGACGACGTGGCCGGCGAGGCCGGCGCGGTCGCGACGAGACCCGTGTCGTCGTCATCTGCGAGCACTGCGGGAGCCCGGCTCAGAACGGCTGCCGTGCGTGCGGCGTCGCTCCGCCCGTCTACGCCGTCGTGGCCGAGGCTCCCGCCGCGACTCCCGGCTACGGACCCGGCTACGGACCCGCGGGAGTGTACGGGCCCGGCGGGCCCGGCGCCCCCAGTCACGCCGCCAGGGGTGGCCACCGTGGACGGCGGCAGCTTGGAGTTTACTGACGGCCACGGCCGCAAACGTCGCTTGGCGCTGCCGCTTGCAGCGCTGCTTGTGGGTGCCGAGGAGGCTGGTACTGGATCCGGTGCGATCTTGAGCCCCTCGAGGCCTGGCACAAGCACCGAGACATCCGAGCCGGCTCGCGGCACAACGCGATCTTTCGCGGGTCCCTCCTCCCGGGGCCCGCCCCTCTCTTTGGCGTCGCTGAGACCGTCGCCCAGCCACGTCCGGCGCGCGGCCGCGCGCTCATAGTGCTGAGCAAGGTGGGCGTCGACTTGTTGGATGGCGCGCTCGTAGCAGCGCGCGGCCTCAGCGGCGGTAGCCCGGTTCTGAGAGATCGCCGCGAGGATGCTGCGCGCAAACACTTCAGTAGCTTTAGTCTCGTAAACGCTTTGATGGACGCCAAACAGCTCGGCTGCGCGGTCGTACTCCTTCTCGAGCATGCCGAGCTTGTCGATGGGCGCCCCAGGCCCCCGCGCGACGGCCGGGGCACCCGCCACGCGTGCGCTCTCCTTGAGCAGGGCCTGCTGCGCAGTGTATGCCACGCGCTGAGCGCGCAGACGGTCCTTTTCGAGGCGGCGCACGTTCTCCAAAGTTCGCTTGTGTTTGGCAACCTGCGCCGCGACGCCAGAAGCCGTCGTGCTCGCGGCGGCCTCAAGCGACGAACTGACGAGTTGCGCAGTGTGCAGCACGTCCTCGTCACCAACCTGTGCCGCCCACGCCGTGAATGCCGAGGTCATGCGCGTAACGTCAACTGCAAGTGCGGCCGACGTCTTTGCCGCGCCGTCGGCCGCGGCCACGACGCGCGGAACCGTTGTAGTAGTGGACTTGACGAATTTGAACCGCTCGGCGAGCCGCAGAAGTCGCGATGGTGGGCGCGCAATGCCGACCCGCGCCGTTGCCAGGCCGCCGGGCTCGCGCAGCGGCAGGCCGCCACGGACAAAGGAGAGCGACGGCGCCGCCGAGGCGTAGTCGGTCTCGCCGGCATCACGCGGCGCGGCGCTTTGCGGTGACGCCACGGCTATGGGTGTGTGCAGACCAGAAGCCATAAAGAAGAGTAGACGTCCATACAAGTTTCATCTTTGGGTATGATATGCGCCCGCTGTGCAGACGCGGTCACGTGGGATGCAGGGCCTGACCGGCGAGACCTGAGCGGTATGTGGGAAGCGCCAGGGCACTTGCGAGAGACAAGCCTGCCGGCGTCGCGTGGCAATAAGGAAGCACATTTCGAAAAGGCTACTCGAATTTGGTCTTTTTGCCCGCAAAAGCCACCTTCTCGGCCTCAGCCGCGCGCTTCTTGGCCTGCCACGACGGATGCAAGGTGGCCGGGTCGTTCTGGCGCGCGCGCACGGCAGCACGGCGGCCCGCATCCTCGCGCTGCTTGGCCTCGCGCCGCTGGCGGCGCGCCTCCTTCTCGTCCTGCTGCCGCCGGTGCTCCTGCTGCTCCTTGACCACGTGCTTAGCCCGCTGGCCGTACTTCATCTCCCAGATCTTGCGGCGCGCGCGCTGCCCGCGGCGGTTGCGGCGCTCGGGCGCCGGTCCCTCGGGCTCCGACTCGCCGTCCGAGCCCGAGATGTAGCCGTGTGTGAGCGCGGGCAGCCCGAGCGGGGTGTCGTCGCCCACGGGGTCGTTGACGGCGAGGTCTTCGGCGAAAAAGTCGTCCACTTCCGGCTCGCCGGCCCCGGCCCCGGCTCCATCGTCCTCTTCCATGCTGCTTTCATCGTCAGTGTTTGCGATTTCGGGGACGCGCGCGTCGTCAAAGCCGCCAAAGCGGCCGGGCCTCTCGGCGTCGTCAAAGCCGTCAGCAGCATCGGCGCCCTCGGCCTCGAACTCAGCATCGGCGTCGGCGTGATCATCGGTCTCGCCGCTACCCGACGTGGCTTTGCCGGCACCCTGCGCGGCCAGCGCGCCGGCCGGCAGCTCGCGGCCGGGTTCGTACCACGCGGCCAGCGCCCCAAGGAGCCCGTCGAGCGCCGATTTGACGCTCTGGACCTTGCAGAGGCGCCCGAGCACGTTCGACTCGGGCTGGCTGAGAGCACGCTTGTCGGCCGGCGCGAGGCCGCTGTCGGCATAGAACTTTGTGAGTTGGCGGTCGACGATGTCGCGGGCCCACGCGGCCGGCTCGAGGCCGGCGACGACGGCGGCCTCGGCCTCCAGCGCGGCGCTATCGGGCGCCTTCTTGCGCCGCTTTTTGATTTTGAGCTGCTCGGTCGCGCGAGCGGCCTTGAGCGCGCGCTGCACCTGCACAGCCGCATGGTGCACGCGGCGGTCGGCGAGCTGCCGGCGCAGCTTGGCGGCCTCGCGCTCGAGCGCGGCGGCGTCGGCGGCGCCGGTCTGCTTCTCGACGGCAAACTGCGTGCGCCACAGCCGCGGTGCCGCCGTCTGCTCGTTGAGCTGCGCGAGCCGGCTCTGCACAACGTCGAGCCGAAACTTGAGATTTTCTTTCATGCAGCTCGCACTCCCACCCGCGGGCAGGCGGGTCCTGATCTGGGAGGACGGGAGAGGTGAAGGTGTAGGGTCTAAGGCGAAAGGCTGTCCGCCATGCTGGCGGGCGGACGTGGGCCAGTTTACGGAAATGCTTGTGGGTTTATGTACACGTGATAGAGAAAACTGCCATGGGCGGCTACGCCCCGCGGCGCGGCGCCGGGCGCGTCCACTCAAACTGCCACGGCTCGCGGGGCGGCGTGTCTGTGGGCACGCGCAGCTCGAGGCTGAAGCGCTTGCCGGCCTCGCGCTCGGTCGCGCGGGCGAACAGCTCCGGGTCGAGCTCAGCGAGCTCGTCGCAGGCCTCCTGGATCTTGAGGTACTGGCCGCGCAGGCGCTCGTCGCGCGCGGCCTTGGCATCGCGCTGGTGGAGGCGCCAGGCGGCCTGGATGGTGCGGTGGCGCACGAGGTCCTCGAGCGAGAGCTTGAGACGGCGCGGCTGCTTCTTGCGCGCGCTGAACACGCTGAGCATGTTAATCACGCGGCGGCTGGCATTCGGGTTTGGCGCAGTGTCCACGACGGAGAACGCCTCCTCAACGTCGGCG